>NDXB01022250.1:12234-22457 GCA_002631895.1 Agapornis roseicollis
CCAAAAAGAAAGCTTTTCTTAATAAGGCTTTTTTCTTAAATTACTGGGCTCCAACCTTCTGTCCACAAAAGAGAACAGAGCTGAAGCTCCCAGATTATGTTCATATTGCTTCACCTTCCACACATAGATATAGAATCATAGAATACTTAGGGTTGGAAAGGACCTTAACATCATCCAGTTCCAACACACACACCCCCCCCCCCACCATAAGCAAGGACACCTCACACTAAACCAGGGCACCCAAGGCTTCATTCAACCTGGCCTTGAACACTGCCAGGGATGGAGCACTCACAACCTCCCTGCCCAACCCATTCCAGCCCCTCACAACCCTCATAGGAAAGAATTTCTTCCTTAGATCCAATCTAAACCTCCCCTGTTTCAGTTTGAACCCGTTACCCCTTGTCCTGTCACTGCAGTCCCTAATGAAGAGCCCATCCCCAGCATCCCTATAGGCCCCCTTCAGATACTGGAAGGCTGCTATGAGGTCTCCACGCAGCCTTCTCTTCCCCAGGCTGAACAGCCCCAACTCTCTCATCCTGTCTTTGTATGGGAGATGCTCCAGTCCCTGATCATCCTCGTGGCCTCCTCTGGACTTGTTCCAACAGCTCCATGTCCTTTTTATGCTAGGGACACCAGAACTATGCAGAAGTCAGAGCCCTATTGTACAGACAGTCAAAAGCTCCTGCTCTAAAATGCAGAGCGGTTTTTGTGATAGAACCTAAGATGCCTCTATGCATGTAAAATTACAGATGCTCCTCAAAGCCTCAGGAAGTAACAAGGGAAAGCAGGCTTCAGATGATGAATCTCAAAAATACACTGTTTAAATGGTTTGGTAACCAAGCACTTATCTTACATTTTTTGTGCAGTATTACTTCTCCTTCTAGATCCTTGTTCTTCCTTCTGTATTTCCCCTGCTTCCACAGCCCAATTCTTCTGCGTCCTACTTCACAGCTTATGATTCTTTCTTTCTGCTCTTTTTTGACTGCATCTTTGGATTAAAACAAACTCTCCTGCATACCTTTTCATATAAGTTATGCATTATAAGACAGTGGCTACTCAGTAAACATCTAAGCAGGAATTCTGCATGTATGTTTGTGTGCTAAATTCAAAAATGAGACAACCACAGCATTTGTGATTACCCTGTGCAGCCCTTGTTAGGAGAGTGCTAGGTCTGGCTTTACCAGTAACAAATGCCATTTAGATCCCAAGTTCCTTTTTTAGAGTTGGAAGGGAAGGAATGGCAATTTATTTTATATAATCTCATGTCTTTGAACAGCCATATCATCATTTGTCTGATTTTGCACAAATAAAACCACCTCATGATACAAGCCCAATCTGATTTCAATTAAGCTAGGATATCTATACATAAAAGTATGCCAGAAAAATGTGTACTATTATTCAACACAAATAGAGACAAGAAAACCCTCTGGAAGCTGTATTTATCCATCAAAAATTTCCCCCCTAAAATCCAGTACTGAGTTGCCTTAATATGCTAGCATTTTCCACTCAAATTCAATTTAGAAGGAAAATGTTGTTTCAGCCTGTGTGCTTGTTGGAAAACAGCCTAACCCAATAACTGGAAATTCAGTGACCGACTTCTAAGTCAACATTTAGAAAAGATTTTTGAAAAGGATTAGATTTTCTTTTGGAAGCCAACTTGATTTGGACAAAGTGTTGGAACACGGGAGCCTGTTAATCTCAAATACAGGACACCAGTTATTTGAGGGAAAAAAGTGTAGTTCTCAAAACACTGTGTAACTATACCAGCGGTTCACTGAGGCTTTCATCACTTTGCCACCAGTTCTATTAATGTGGACATTTCACTGTTCATTAAGAACGAAATTAGTCAGGCTTGAACACACCTCTATACCATCTTTTGGGTGGAAGGGAGCAGTGGAGACAGACCTTGCTTTGGTAAGAATAGGAATAACTGTAAGCAAGAGCAAGGCCAGATGATTTTGATTGAGAAATACTCCTGGGAAAAGTAGGTACACCAAGTATTCAGCAAACAAGCAAATGTCCTATCACACCTGCCTGTTTGCCTGCACTCGGTCTCATTTATGACATGCATGCCTTCTCAGATGCTAACAAAATCATACTTTCCTCCATTCCTGTCGAAGAAGCAGAATTGTCTCTCTCAAGCTTGCTTTCAAAACTGCTCTTAAAAGCAAGGTGTTACCTCAGGGAAGGTACCAAGCTCAGGAAATTGCTGTTCCCCAGATGGCAGTTTCATAAACTTACAAATTAAAAGTGGAGGGTTGTGCTTTGCTACTGTAACCATAGAAACAGATACCAGCACCTGGATTAATAAAGACCTGGGATTCCACCCTGCTTAAACGAACTTATCCAGAAACTGCCTACCTACCGAGGCCATGCAATTAAATAAACATTATCCCACCATCTCTTACATCGGTCGTATGGAGGAGTCTCTGCCTGCCAGAGGCAGAGCTACAGCCTGATCAGCTTGCAGATTTCACAGCCCTCAGGTCTGCCTAGCTCAGCAGAGAAGACATTTCCTTACTCTGCTGCTTCTTTTACTCCCCTATCTTGTTTTCCCTTCTCTTTCTCTTCTTTCTTCTCTCCCCCTCCATCTTTCTCAGCTGTATTCTTCACTCCCCTTTCTTGTACTTCTCTTGCTTCTCTACTAGTCATGCCAAGGAGTAACCATCAAAGTCAAAAACAGCTGTGGAGAGGGGGCTTGTAAGGTGGCTTCCATAGCCCAAACTGCCACTGACTTCATTCCATTTCATCTGCACTATCCTGTGTCAGAAAGCAAAGAATGATACAGTGTGCCACGTCCTGGCATGTGTCTCTCCCCACAACCAGCTGAGGCACTGGACTGCCAGTTTTCATGTATAACAGTGGAATGGCAACACATGCCCTAAAGCTAAGGGCTTCATTAATGAACAATATGCATTATGTGGTACCTGTAGCACATAGAACATGATTTTGCTAGGTAGAAAAAATAGTTATTTTGGATTATTCTTTTTAATTGAGAATGGATGTAAAAATAAGACCCACTGACTTCTTCAAGAGATAAATTTTCGTAGTAATAAAAACACAACTGCGTTTTTGAATGCATCTAGGAAACTCAGACACAGCAACAGTAAAACTGACATGCTGAAGTAGCAGTGATATGCTAAATTTGACATCTTACTCTCCCTAACACATCAAGACATCAGAACCAATCATTCATAAAGTTTCCTTTGAGACTTGCGGAGATCAGGTTGAAGTGACAGTCCATGGTTGCTGTTGTACATCTATTGGAATGTAAAGCCAAACAATACAAGGGTACAAATACAGGGAATCCACTGGGCAAATTGTGTTGCAGTGTTAGGTCAACAAGAACTAGAAATAATTTAAAATATTATTCATACAATCCTATTTCTAAATAATCATTTACAAAATGTTCATCTTTTGAGTTACTTTTTCATATAGCCTAGTGTAATCTGCAGATATTGGCCAGGAAATAACCAGCTGATATAACTCCTTGTATTTTACAGATCATGTTAGTTCTTATTGCTGGAAAGGCAGACAGGAATGAAGAGAAAGGCTGATAAACGGTGTTTTCTCTCTTAAGTAAACTAGCTCCACCGTTCATTCCCAGGTCTCTAGAGTACAGTTCTGAGACTGTTTCACTCCAGGGACTTGTTGCTTCAGGCAGGATGAACAGGACTGTGCACAGCTGGGATCCCTCCATCCTAAAGAGTTCATTCATTTCCCACCAGGCTTTGAACCTCCATGTACTTTTGTGCCCCCTCCAAGGGCAGGAACATGCCTCTGGCAGAAAAATTAACTCTTCTTTCCATCTTCCCCCACCAAAAAAAAGGCATTCTGGGAATAAGAAGAGCATGAAGAAAACTGCTATGGGAGAAGGGGTAATGGGTTCAAACTTAAACAGGAGAGGTTTAGATTGGATCTAAGGGAGAAATTCTTTGCTGTGAGGGTGCTGAGGCACTGGAATGGGTTGGCCAGGGAGGTTGTGAGTGCTCCATCCCTGGCAGTGTTCAAGGACAGGTTGGATGAAGCCTTGGGTGCCATGGTTTAGTGTGAGGTGTCCCTGCTTATGGCGGGGGGGTTGGAACTGGATGATGTTAAGGTCCTTTCCAACCCTAACTATTCTATGTTTGTATGATTCTAAACTGCCACTGTTTGTAGAGTGCCAAGTACTATCCAGATGCAAGACCTCCTCTCCTGTTGTCAAACACTGTGCTATGTATGTGAAAAGATATTTCAAGTGTGCATATGTACAGTATTACTGGAAACAGCGAGGGAATACTGACTGCATTCATTATGTTTGTCCAGTGTTCAACACAACACACAGCCACTTCTCCCATGACTTCTGAAAGANGAGTGCCAAGTACTATCCAGATGCAAGACCTCCTCTCCTGTTGTCAAACACTGTGCTATGTATGTGAAAAGATATTTCAAGTGTGCATATGTACAGTATTACTGGAAACAGCGAGGGAATACTGACTGCATTCATTATGTTTGTCCAGTGTTCAACACAACACAGAGCCACTTCTCCCATGACTTCTGAAAGATGACTTGATTAACTCATTCTTTAAGTCTCACAACAGTAACAGAGCCAGTGCACAGGAAATGCCCCTTCTTCTCTGTACCATGGATAAATGGCAGCATCTCCCTGTATTGCATACCTATGACACGTTTATAAAAGCTGTGCTTCTGCACAGAAACCCCAGTCCTTTTGTTTTCATCGTGGCAGCTAAGACATCTACATGAGAAGGTATTTTTTAGGACATCTTCTCTGAAGAGGCTAATATTCGAATTATCATTAGTCACCTGATGTTCTTGTGGAATGACAATTCTTGGAAAGGGATGGTTGTGACTGCAGTCTAAGCATCTCCCACAGGCTCTTGGTCCAGATTTCACGTGCATGTAAAAGACTACATGCAGGGCAGATAAAGGAAAAAGGTTTGTTTTGCTTTTACATTCAAATGCGCGCAAAGCTGGAGGAAAATCACCCAGAAAAGGAACAGATCAGTGAGATCACCCAGACCCACCCAAAGCTGACACCATCCTGTTCTTCAGACATGCACTGACCGAACTCATATTAAGCAAACCAAAGCAAGAAGGAATGGCCCCAGTGGGATCAGATCAGTAGTAAAGAATTTGGGATTTTTTAACATTTTAGTTCCTATATTTAATTTGGCTGCCTGGTCTCTCTCCAAGTTAATGATGCAAATGCAGTCCAGCGCAACACAAGGACTATCCCAGTTGGAAGGACTTCATTTAAAATACGCTGGCTAAGATCTTGTACTCCTCGGTTGCATTGGGAGCGTACAGCTTCAAATTAGCTTCAAAAACGCTGTACAAGAAAGCCGGAGTCATCAAGTTTGCTACTTCACTTTGCTGGGGCTTCGAGTGACTTTGTACTTGCTGTTGCATTTCAAAGTAAACCTTGTAGGTTTAAGTCCTGTTTTCTGAGCAGACTCTCAGGCATTTTCCACTCTGCTGCTAAGTTCAAGGATATGAGAATTAAGGAATATTTCTTATCTTGGGAAACCCCAAACTTTACTCCAGGTTTTTACAGAAAGAAGCTGAGGCCTGAGCTCTTATAAAACACTTCCAAAGGCAGCTGTCAATCTGTTTCACGTTTCTGAACTGATTTTAAAAGGAAGCACTAGAAAGCAATATTCTATTTTCCTTGAGATCTCTGCAAAAATTCGTAACAGCAGCAATAACAGGAGAAGGAAGACATGACCGAGCACAGTGTTGCTTGAGATGTCTTCATTTCCTGCACCACAAAAACATTTTTAACGTGTGCGAGTTTGGTTTGGCATAGAAAGAAGGTGCTTCCCTTGCGGATCAGGGTTGCAGACTGACAGCCAGTGGTGACATACTCGACTGTTTGAAATTAAGGGCAGTGATCACAAGTAATTGTGTTACCACTTCCTAACAGGTACTTAATACATCAGCTAAACCTTGGTAACTGCCCATCTGAGAGTCTCTCATTCACTCCAACTGCAAATAAAGTATATTGTGATGGCTTAACTGCTTCCCACTTGTCACTTGAGCTGGCTCCTGACTATGCATGTGATCTTATGTGCACACGCATTGTGAATCAAAGTGCATCAACTTAACCCACCCCATATCTCGTTACTGAATCAGACCTGGAAGAAGACCTTGGTCGGTTCTGTAGCTCAGATGAGGTAGGGTAATTCATCAAGTCACAGTAATACCAAGCAGCCTTTGTCTATACTCCTGAAGTCTATGAAGGCACTGTGGGACTAATTCATTTCACAGGGGATATTATATGTAATACTTGAGCTATATTGCAGCTCAACTTCTACAAATTCAAATAGTCGTGCTAAGCCAGTTCATTGCCAAAAACCTGTGAGATTTCTTACTTGTTTTCTAGGGGGTTTTGGTTTTTTTTTGTTTTTCCTAAATCCCCCTAGAATGTTTTCACATTCCCCCATGCCCCAAACCCTACATGCTGAAGTCTTGCTCTTTAATGTATGAACTCTGAGATGCTTGAATTTTCATTCAAGAAGCTATTCATTATCATGAGGCTTTAGGCAAAAGCATGGAAGCTATAAAAGGCTACGTATAAAAGGTAGCCTTTTAGGAGCATGTACTTCATCATCATCATGCATGAATGGGTATTAGAAAGAGTAGCATTTGAACACAACAGCAGAGGACTGAAACCCACAACTAAGCATGAAGTTTTGTTGCCTGGATTTAAGGAAAAGCAAAACCTGATTTTGAAAGGTGAGGGTTCTAGTCCACAGAAAACTTGTGAAAACACCTTGGGTAAGCCCTGTCAATTTGTATTTCCACAGTAACTGACTGCAAATCAGTGATGAAAGATGAAGTACAATTAGCCAAAGGACGGAAGCTGGTCCATGAGCCACAGCCTGAATTTCATCCGCGGACATTCACAAAGGCCAGGTTTAGCATCATGAAGTTAACTTCCCCAGGTGAGAAGAAACACAGGCTCCTCCAGCAGAATCTAATTTAGCAATTCTTGTCAGGCCTTTGGAAATCCTTTTCTGTCAGGAAGAATGTCTTAAATTACACTTACAAGACAATTAATGATCACCAACTTCTGAGTGGCATGATGAGATAACCCTGTTAAAAAGGGCTGCCTATTTAACATTGTTACTTTAATGGTGTGACTGACTGTAAGTCAGCATAACTGACGCTCTGCCACTTCAACAGTTGCTGTTACTGGAATAAGCAATATAATTGATGCATTATTACTTTAATTCTTCTTCATCAAGGTTATTAAGGAGCACTGTAAGTTAGAGTAATTGTACATTTCAATTAAATGGCTGAGTCTGGAAATATATAACTCTACTATCTAGCCTTGATGTTTGCCTTTGAAGTGTACACCTACTGTATACACATAAAACCAGTTTGGTTCTGGCAGGGGTGGAGGGGTTGGAAAGGCTTGGAAACAAGTGGTGGTTAACTTTTTTGGTTGTATTTCATGTAAGTTCACAGTCCATCTCATTTATTCTTTTCTACACCTCCACAAGTTTCTAAGCACTTCAGAGATGTCACATCTCTGATAGTGCGGGAGGGAGATGTGCTTCCACGTTCTTCATGGGGGAGCTCAGCACTGCAAAAGATAAGCTTTGATGTGATTAAGGATCTGCCTCCCTTTGCACCGTGACTGAAGACTACCTTGTTCTGCCTGTCCTGTGACTGGCTAAAAGCAGTTTGACCATGTATGCCTTACCCAAGGCACCTCACTAGGTCGGTCAAAACTAGTTGTCCCCAGACTTGATCGCTCTAACTTCACAACTGCCTACACCACACTTTGGTCACAGATATTTGCAATCCTATGCCCCACAGTGGAGCCACCAGATGTTAATCAGCTATGGAGGTTCCTGATGCAACGTGCAGGACACCTGATGAGCCATGCATTTTAAATGCCAAACAAGAATGCAGCAAGCTGAGGTGGGAGCAGGCCAAGTGGGTGTGCACAAACCTGACAGCACCACAGATCAGTCCAGCCATAAGAACACCAGACCTGTTGAAAACACAAAGTTTCTAAGATTGAGTCTAACAACTTTTATGGTAAATGAAAATGAACCAGCAGTCACAACACGAGGGGCTGTCAGTAACGGTATCCTTACTGAAAAGCCTACATTTAATCCCATTTCATTTGGAAAAGGAGACTTCACAGGATGATTCTTATTTGAAGAGACAACCCTGTCATGGTGGATTCCAGTGGCAGCATTGAAGAAGTGGAAGACAGAAAACAATGAGAGAAGCTTCTTGATCCAGAGAGGAAAGACTTTCAAATTAATCATCATCTGTTGCTGACATTGAACTGGCCAGACTTTCCTAGCTTCTATGTGGCAGGAAAGGGGTGAGGGGGTGTCTTTTCATTGCGCCCTGGATTTTCCATGCCCTGCTGGTCTTCTTAGACTGTAAAAAAAGGCACAGAAGAGAGTTTATGCAGCTAAAGGACAATGGTCACTGAGCTAAGAGAAGGTTGTCTCTTGAGAAAAGGTGATAACTTCACACAAAATGGCTTGCAATAATTACATAATGGGTTTTCATGCAACAAGTTATACTTTATGCAAGTTAGCTGAAAATACCAAACAATATATCTCCATCTGCTACTCTTTGGCATGAGAAGGCAGAAGAGGCACAACTGTAGTATCTGAGGATGCAGTGACAATGGATGGGATAAATTAGTCCATATCACAACGTTATTGAAATCACTGATGAGTTAGGGATTAAGGTGACCAAATGACTATTGTTTTGTCTTCAAGAATAATTGGCATGTTAAATCACATATGCAGAAAAGATATTGCAGACAATGTTCAGTCATAAGTGTGGATCTTGGTAACTAAGGAACAGAACTGTCATAAATTCTGCTTTTGCACTCAAAGGCTGGACTCACACTCTCACACTCTTGCAAAGAGATGACAATTTTAGAATCACCATATAGCAAGAACAGTTTCTATTGTACAGTATTTCCATACACTGCAAAAACATCAATAAAACCACCAATCTACTGGTGAAGACTAGCAGAAGTTTAGTGTAAGAGTTTAAGAATCAGAGCAGCCATTGAAGGGAAGTTTAGCTATTTAACTAACTTCACATTTAAATGTTAGGAATGGGATTCAAGTAACCTAACTTCAGTCTTGGAAGATCTCGATATCTAGTCCAAGATGGTTATTGAACCATACTTTCTGGTTAGATGATGACCTGCAGATATCCTTTGAAAGAAATATTAAGGAATGAGTTTAATAGCCCTAGGGAGGTGCCAGTCGCTGCACAATGACGGTGGAAAAAGCCTAGATACTAACTTAGACTAAACCACTGCTTTGACTAGCTAAGAGTTAGGCAAGAGGAATCCAACCCCAAAAACTAGCAGAACAGCAATAAGTGCTGATGGTGGACTTCAGCTTTTTATAGTCCCATTGCTCTACTTACTGGGTCAGCTTACAGCTTCTGTATGGCACGGGAGTACCCAGCAAGCTAAAAACCCAATCAAACAAAACACCAGCAAGTCTCCAGGAGGAGTGATTTATTATATACACACACATTATAGGATGTGAAGCATTAGATTTACACCACAGAAAAATATAAACTTTAGATTTACATAAAGCTGGGAGGAGGAAGCTGAGCACTTGCAAAGAAAAGAAAGTGGCTGGAGGTAGACTCCCTGAAAAAAGTCTCTGGATTTGTTTGGATCGTCCAAAAATGAGTCTTTAAATCACTGTCTATAATTACTCTGCAGGTGAAAGTGGCATAAAAACCATATTAACTTCTTATGTCTAATACAGAGTAATACATCGTAAATATCAGAGGAGAAAACAAAATCAGGTGGTGACCAATGGAGTATACAATGAGAGAGCAAAACCGTTTCCATCTGTGAAATTACAGAGCTACAAGTGCTTTAACTTTTTGTTAGGTTTTTAGAGTAAATTTCTGATTCTCCTTGAAAATTACACTTGTAAGTGAAATGTAGGTTTGGTTCATAGTTAATTGCTGCTGGATTTGTCTCACTTCATACCTCAGAGAGACTTTGGGGAGCAGGGGAGTGTAAGCACAGAGCCAAGCCCTCTGCAAGGTCTGAGCCAGTGTAGGAAGAGGGGGGGAGCACTGGGAGAAGCAACCTCAGAAACACACTCTGCAATGCTGTCGTGGTTTAAACCCAACCAACCACGCACCTCGTTCTCTCACTCAACCCCCCTTCTTGCCCTCCCCTGCTTCCAGAGAGATGGGGGGAGAAT
>NDXB01022252.1:0-12263 GCA_002631895.1 Agapornis roseicollis
CAAGGCCAGGTTGGACAAAGCCTTGGGTGGCATGGTTTAGTGTGAGGTGTCCCTGCTTATGGCGGGGGTGTTGGAACTAGATGATCTTAAAGTCCTTTCTAATCCTAATTATTCTATGATTCTATGATCTTAAGGTCCTTTCCAACCCTAACTATTCTATGATTCTATACTGATTCAATGATTCTAACTGATTCTGAAGAGAGGAATTCTACTTATAGATCCTATTTATTTTTTAAATAAGATTCACAGTACTTCTTAGACACTTACATGTCCTAAAGATGCCAACACTGTCTACTGAGAGGGACAGTCCTGCTGAGCTGAACACTTGATGCGTATGCTAATACCTGTGAAGACCTCCATTAAATGCCAAACTCTCCTGTGCTTAACTTTGATTCTGCAGGAAAGGGGGATGTCTCACTGAAGGGTGACAGCCTCACCTGTACTGGAGGCTCTCTGTGCTCAGTGTCACAACCTGCTCACATTTCCGTTCTGCACTACAGCTGTATAGAGCCTCTGGTTGTCATTTGGGATTAACTTGTATTTGTTTGGGTTGTTTTTCCAGGAGTAATTATCTCTTAGAAAGGTTGTTGATGACTTTCTGATTGCTTTATCAAATCTTTGGAGAAAACTAGTTTATTAATAAACTAATTAACAAGCTTAATTGTAAGCTTTCCATATACCCCTAGGAAAGCTTAAAATTATTTCACCTGAGCCTTCGTTCAATACCAGAAGTAGGTAGGCAGGCAGCTAAATACATTTTTGGATTTAGACCTGTGGATTTTGGAAAGGCACCAAGTGATGAATGTCAGTCACACAAGTGGTAGAGCCCTGGCATGCACAAAACAAAGAGTAGGAGCTGCTGTACAGCTGGTATTAAAATGCTTATGCGATCACTACTGTCCTTAGAAAAGTTAGCTCATTTCCTACATGACATGAACAGGGCTTTTTGCATTGAACACAGAGAACTGCACTTGTGAACTTCATGAAGTTCAAGAAGACCAAGTGCAAGGGCCTGCACCTGGATTAGGGCAATCTCAAGCACAAACAAAGGCTGTGTGAGAGCAGAGAATGGATTCAGAGCAGCCATGAGGAGAAAGACTTGGGGATTTTCGATGACAAAAAGCTCAGCATGAGCTGGCAGTGCTCGCTTGCAGCACAGAAAGCCAACCACATACTGGGCTGCATCAAAAGGATCATGACCAGCAGGTTGAAGGAGGTGGTCCTGCTCCTCTACTCTTGTGAGACCCCACTTGGAGTACCGTGTTCAGGTCTGGGGCCACAACAAAAGAAGGATCTGGACCTGCTGGATGGAGTCCAAAGGAGGGGCAAGAAGATGATAAGAGAGCTGAAGCACCTCTCCTATGGAGACAGGCTGAGAGAGCTGGGCTTGTTCAGTCTGGAGAAGGCTCTGGGGAGATCTTAGAGCAGCTTCCAGTGCCTAAAAGGGACCTACAAGAAATCTGGAGAAGGATTATTTACACGGGCATGAAGGGACAGAACAAGGGGGAATAGCTTTAAGCTGACAGAGGAGAGATTTAGATTAGATATTAGGAAAAAATTCTTCACTGTGAGGGTGGTGAAGCAATGGAACAGGTTGCCCAGAGAACCTGTAGATGCCTGATCCCTGGTGGTACTCAAGGCCGGGTCAGACAGGGCTTTGAGCAACCTGGTCTAGTGGAAGGTGTCCCTGCCCATGGGAGCAGAACTGGGTGATCTTTAGGGTCCCTTCCAACACAAACCATTCTAACTATTCTTTAAACTGCTATCCTCATGTTACTGTTTATCACTGTAGTGAAATATCAAAGTTGTGTTTGATTAAGATCTGAACTGTCCCATCAAACTGAGTTAGCATGCTTGTTAATTTATTAATTAATGCAAAATTCTCAGGTAACAATGGAGGAATCAGAAAATCCTTTGCTAAATTCTTTGCTAAGAATTCACTTTTGGAGAAACAAATGTAAGTTTGATTTTGTTTAAAAATGTCAAAACCCTTTAAACATCTCCATTGCATTTGGGCACAGCTTTGCACTTTAAAGCACTGACAATTAGTGGGGTTAATGAGTGACCTTCCCCTCATCCAGATCACATTCAGAATACCCTTAACCTGCAGATACAACAACTAAACTGATTTGGATATCTGCATGTAGTTGCAATGTGTTTTACATTTGAGTATTGAAATTAATTAGCCTCAATTTTCCTGACTCTATAAATAGGCTTGAGGGCCAGATCTTCGCTTTGGTTCAGTTATAAAATTCATGCAGCAAGTGAAAACTTTGCTGTCACATCTGTCTCTGTCTGATTAAAAAAAGTTCACTAATAACCCAAAAGACCCCTTCAATAGCTGGGTCACTAGGTTGTCTGAAAGCTTGTCACTGATGTTAAAGCAAAACAAGTTGACGTAACTAATTCTGCAAGTAAATTGGTGTCAAAACTGATACAATTATGGGATACGGAGATATAAGTTCAAGCAGTTTCATGAGTTTGTTTTTTAAGCTACATAAAATGCTTTGGTGGGAGGGCCTGGCTCTTATCAGAGCATATAAAGATTTGGGGATGACAAAACCCTAAGGACATAGCAATCTCACCAGGCAATCTCATCCAATGGAGGTATGTGTTTAAGTTGTCCTTAAGTCTAACACTTCATTGTTGATGATTGAAAATTTAAGGGGAAAAGCGCAAAAAGCTGTAATAAATTCTTCCTGTTTTTCTTCCCTACAACTCCAGCTACCACTGCTTTATTAGAAAAACGAGTGCAACACCAAAAATGTCATTCTTACCTATATTCTTTCAGTATCATTTCAGTTTTTCATATCCTTTTTACATAGAAGAGAGCATTTTCCATAATCAGTTCTTATATTAAAATGTATTTACTCCTACACTTTGATGCAGAAAGTAAATAGGGATGATTATTTATTCCCCAAATTTTCAAATCAGTCACTCTTTCTGCCTTTTGTGCTGTTTGGTTGGTTGGTTGGGATTTTTTGGTAGGGGTCTGTGGTTTGGTTGGTTTTTTTTTTTTCTAATAGAAATTAGAAAACTAGAGTCCAGATTGTCATACAAAAAATATGGCTCAATTGCACCTATGATAAAAAGGAGCAGGAAAAAATGACAATTGTATTTTTCACATTTCACAATATCTACTTTCACATTTTGCAGCTGCTTTCACATGATTAGGAAAGAACCTTAACATTTCTAACATAAGAAGGATGCTTTCAGAATGACTATCATATAGTTTGTAAGTATAATGTTGCAACATTGCACAAGGACACAGAAGCAGGAGTATTTTGATGGCAGTAGAGTTATGCTAGTTTCACAATTAGTGCAAATAATAGCAAAGGCTGTATCACTCTTTTGAGTCTATATGGAACAAAAGTAAGCTGGAAATCTCTTTTGTCAATGACAAAAACCCCACTGTTTGTTTTATTTTCTTGGTTTATTTTATTCCAAAGCTTTTTTGTACACAGACCTGCACTTCTGAGATATTCAAATCCCTTAAACAGGGATTCATATTTATTACATTTCCTAGGGCTTTCTATCTGAGATACAAATGTCAACAAATTGCTCAGGAAAGATACAAAAGCTTCTTTGATTCTTGTTATTCCTAATGTTAACAGCACAAATACTTCTCAAATACTGATGCTGAAAATGTTTTCTCGCATTACCATTGCTTTTGTTGATTTAACCAGAAAGATTACCTGTAGAAATAGCTTATGTAGAAAAGATGTGAATAAAACCTCCATTCCTGTTCCTACCTTCACACAGAGCCCATTGATTCCAGCTGCCCATGAAACAGGTAGATGGAGTTCATGTTTTTCTAAATAAATGCAAATAACCCCCCCACAAAATGATGTGGTTATGGCCCCAGCTGAAGTATAGATTTCCAATTGCAATGCACCTACCTGCTTGGTGAAACATCTCCTTCTATATTACATCAATAATAAAGCAATGGAAATGTTTTTAAAAAAGTTCTGGCAGACTTCACATCATCATTCACTCAAGTAAATCATAAAAACACGTATAAGACATTTGAACATATTCAAAGTGAGTGTATTTATCACAATCCAGTCTCAAGTTGTAAGGATATAATTTGTCCATTATAAACAAAACAAACGAAAACATGACAAAGCAAACATACACTTCTGCAAATGAACCAAGACTATTTAATTCTATCACTCAAAATAATGGCTCCCTCACAGTGTTTTGTACACCCTGCTTTAATCTAAACTATTGCAGTGAGTTGCCTTTTTACCATATTGCATTGATGACCTCAGCCTTATCAGGAAGGGCAGAATTTTGAAAACAGATTAGGCAGTTCAACAGAGGAAGAATGAATTTCAAATTCTTGTGCTTTTAAATATATTTGCTTTAAAGCCTTTTTTCTGTAGAACCTTCTCCTGGAAAATAATACAATATGTGAGCAATCCTATTTTGGCTGAGTCATCCCCATAACATCAGTTGTAGTTAAGAGTCCTTCTCACCTTGCAGAGGCAGGGAGGATGGTAAGGATTATTTTATGCAACTTGTTTATAAATTGGGTTACAGATTTATAAAAGTATTACATAGCAGTATGGTTTGAGTTACCATTTAGGGATATGCAATTATAAAATAATAAATATTACTTTTGTTAATACTTTGGAAAAACTTGAAATCTGAGTCATATAAGGTAAATTTTTAATAATGTAAGACATATAGTAAAAGCTACCAAACTGAACATAATTACAAAGCATGGCAAAATGTTCAATTGCAGAGAAAGAAGTGACAGCATCACTTACCTCAAAACTTACAGATCCATTGTGATCAGTGTCAAATGCATTAAACAGAAAATGTGCATAAGTTGTGGAATCTACAATTTAAAACAGTAAAAATAATTCATAGTAAGCACATCTTATCTGAACAGACAGCAAAGTCACATTACTGTAATCTGAAGCAACCTGTCTTAATGGGAAAGCTACCTTACCAGTTAAATGACTGTGATGGGGTCTATCTCACCTGTTAAAAAAGAAAAATGTGTTCATTTGCTCACTTTAAATGAGGGAAGCAGACTCTGCCATCTACACATCTGACATATTAGTTTTACTCAGAAGACAGGCCTTTCAGCCAGGTTGACATTGAACTTGTCAGAAAGCTGTTGCTGCACTTGCATCACATGCTCTACTACAGGTGAGATAAAATCCTGTCCAGAGAAGCAGATTCTTAAAGCTGGTTTGCTGCTTAATTCCCATAAACATTTTATAAGGGCTATCTACTTAAAAAACTTGGAAAAACTGGCTGTGACTAAGTGAAGTGGTCAGTAAGATGATGATGACCTTAAACAAGTGATCTCTTCACTATTTTACTTTACTTTTCAAACCTACAGACCAGTGCATATTGACTCATTTTAGAAACGCAAGACAAGATGAATATAAATTTGTCAAACCTCTAAGTTTTCATAGAGATCTAGCTTTGCATTTCCTTCCAACAGGCACAACCTGCTCCAGGAGATACCTAGCAAAGAGAGAACTCCAGAGGCTGCGCTGCTGATGTGAGCTGCTGCTGGAGTTTTGGGAAGTCAGCTTTCCTCAGTGTCTTTTCCCTCCCTTAAAACCTATGCAAATTAATGTAGGCTGAGGTATTGTTTACTTTTAATAGTTAATACTTTTCTCTTTCTACTTTGTGTATTTACATTAATTCTAGTTTAACTAACAATGACCTCACAAACTTTTAGTAAAGGGAGAGTGTTATGAAATAGGAGTCCCCCTTGTAGGGCAAAACCTTTCACATCATCAGTTTTGAGAAGCCTTTTGTTGATTTGTTGGCACTAAGCCATTTTAACTTTCATATTAATCCTGAAAACTTTTATTTGTCACAGCCCAAAATATTGTTCTGAATTAAACTGAGTGATAGTCTTGGGTCACTCACCTGAAATGCCACCTTGGCCCCAAGGAAACAAATATACCAAACCTGAAAACTCTGCACTTCACAGATTCAGAATTGATATTAGTAAGTCATGTTTCTGGTCTTACTTTAATTTATTAATTTAATATGATGTGAAAGAACTACAACAAGAAAAAACCCTGAAACTTTCAAACCTCATGTCTGTTAATCCATTTCCAGAGAATTAAAAAAAAAACCCAACCCCCCAAACCAAAACACTGTGAAGCTATTGAGACATTCATTCATTCATTCATGTATCCCATTATAAGTGTAATTGCTTAAGCATGGCCTAGATGATAAATTCCTACTTCAACAGAAAAAATGAAAACTTGTTGACTTCAATTTATATTTAGGATTTTAATAGTTATATTTTCTATATCTACTGAGACTTCTGTTGTGCAACAGGATATACTATGCAAACCATCCTCAGGGAAAATGCATATTACAGTGCCATAATTACTTTAAACTGAATTTTAAATAGCTTCCCAGTCTCTTGGTATTTATTTCTTAGAAACATGTGGAATATTCCTAATTATTTTCCGTAGATTTATAGAAAACACATAGGTTACCACAAAGATTTTTTACTGCTTGTTACCCATACATGATATAATATACATCCTTTTTTGTATGATGGTATATGAAAAAATATCCCCAGTGGAAGAATCTTTTCTTTCTAGTAACTCCTTTTTAAAATATAAAAAAGAAAAAGATATTTTTCAGGGTTTGTTCAGGCAATTCTGGTCTTGAAATCTTACCTCCAAAAACACAGCAGTCTTGAATTAGAGCTACTTAATGCAATTCCCTTCTGCCCCCACCCCACTAAATCTTGAACATTAATCATGTTAGACAAAAGCTTAGCTTTTTAAATAAAATATGTTTTCTTTTCAAGGATATGGTATCATAACTAGTAGGCTAAATTGATATTTTGACAAGTTGAGACAGGAATAGGCATTAAATCAGATTTTCTTTGAAATACACCATTAAATCATTTTAAACATCAGAGAAAAAATGGTAGTCATTACACATCCAAGACTAGGTCTTATCAAACCCTGAACATAATCTGTTCTGCTCATAACATGAGGGAGGAGTGCAATATTTAGTCAGTGTGTGAATTCTTTAGCTAGAATTTGCCCAGCCAAAGAGCAAACCCCAAGTTACATTGCAGGCAACCCACTGCATGAATGAACTATTCATTCATCTGTATGGCAATGGGTTTCTAAAAAGAAGATCCTGGAGTGCTTTTGTGGCATGGAAATCTATTTACAAATCTACATCTGCTTTTACTGCAGTCCAGTGTAATCTCCTTTGTTGCACTTATCTTTTTCTATTCTTCCTGTACTTTGTCCTAGATAGTCTTGAAAGTTGCTTGATAAAGTGATTTGCTGGTCGTCATTGGAAAATTACTTTTTGGTGACTGTTTGGTCACCCTGAAGCTTAAAATCTTACACATCATTGTGTTTGCTCAGATACGAGTTCTTACAATGACACACCATGTTGTTAGCATGCAGGGATACGCAAATACAGACGATTAATTGGGCTTTGAATATACCTTGGCTAATGTGAGGAACAAAGAATAGCCTTTGGCTCCCATATCTCTCAAAAAATGGCAAAGTCAACACAGGCACCTACAAAACAGCACAAAACCTGCACAAGACAGATCCAGTCTTCATGGGTGCACAGAAATTAAAGCATTACTGATGTGAGCTGTTACTTTTCCAAGAAGATTCAGCTCTTCTGCTGTTTTCACTGAACATTTTTCCTGAAATCTTGAGGAAAACTACTTTAGATTTTCACATTTGTTTGTGCTGTCTCTATGTACCACTAGAGCTGGACGCCCTTGTGTGAAGTTCATGGAGGAAGGGGAGAAGAAGGGGACAACTTTTGCTTGTCATGTCCCAGTGCTCTTCATTGAGATCTCTAAAAACGCTTTATTATGAAAGCTAAAAATGCTATTACGGGTGCAGAACAGCATATTATTGATGAGTGAGTTATCTGTATTTGGTACTCTTCTACCCTGCTAAAAATCTAACTTTTCACTGTATTTTACTGAAGTTAAATGAAGCAAGAAGAAACGGGTTTTTATTTTTCCATTTTTTGTTTTAGTTTTAGGAAAGTGTAGCTCCCTTGTTGCAAAGAGAGTAATGGTATTGCTGAAATATGAACCATGAACCATGTAACCATATATTGCCATTGCTAGTAAGAAGCCACAAGCTTTATAGGGTGCTTGTCCCAGGACAGAGGCTCGTGAGCTCCCAGCCATGTTTCCTGTGGGTTAGCTGTGACAGCAAACTCTCAAACTGATCAGGTTTCTTAGGCTCATTAATTTTAGTTCTGTGGTGCAACTACAGCTTTACACATGTAACAGTAACAGGCAGTTATTCTATGTAGAAGCAGGTATTCATGACTAACATAATGATGCAGTGGAGAGCAGAACTTTTTGCCCCATACACCAACACAGACCTTGGGCAGCAGAGAGATGAGATTTAGCACAGAGGAGAGCAGGTGTGTGATGAGAAAGCTCAGGACAAAGACTGGCACTATGGACCCCACAGCTACAAACAACTCACTCAAGGTCAGTTAAAGAAACGTGGGTATGGAACTCAACCAAACTGATTTTAGGGGTAGTAATGCAAAGAAATAGTATCTAATACATGTAAAAGTCACCACCTATAGTCAGACTTGGGTGTAATGGGGAGCTGCAAACAAATGGAGAAATATAAGGGCTTAAAAACACGCTAGCAAGCATGTAGAAATGACCCCAGGTGAATCTTAAGTGAGGAAGTTGAAATCACTAACATGCACATCCTGTTCCTCCTGGAGAAGGACTCCAGATGCTAACAATCCACTGCAGTCCCCACCTTCGCCTTCACCTTCACATGACGCCACTGCCCTAAAGGCTCAGAGGAGCAGTGGAAGGGTGAGCATTAGCACCAGGAAAAGGGGTAGAAACTGAGAATTGAGTATATATCAACTTCAACTACATTGATATTCTTTCTGTAATAATTAGGTCTAGACTAATAAAGAAGATTAGGCTTTTAAGAGTATATTTATTCTCACAATACATTTTAGCTCTACTTTTAGAAAAGACGTGCCTTCTTTTTGCCCATAAACAATTTTGAGTGTTACAATAGGAAATATTATTAAAGTGTAGTAAAGGTGTAGTCACATGCAAAGATCTATTTTCATTAGCCAGCTTAACTAAAAATATAATATCTGAAGCTGTAATTGTTAGCTTGGTTTAAAAGCTTAGATACAGAAATAATCAGTAGGCAGGTCAACTCTTCTAACCTTTTGTCCTTCCCTATTGAGTGTGCCTATTTAGTAAGGATTTCAGTGATGGTAATCCATACTGAATGCTACTCTTTACCTTCTGAGTCTTCATTCAAAATAAAACTAATTGGTACATGTTTTGTTCGTACCAATTAAGTGTGTGGGTTTTTAAAATACAAATGAACAGAAAGAGCTATGAACAGTCCCAGGGAAATGTGCAAATCTCAAGAGCTGTGGGAGAAGATGAAGAGGCAGCACTGAAGTGCTGAAGGAGAATATGAAGTGGGAGTATTGAATGATAAAAGCAAGAGAAAGGGAGGAGAGGAAAACAATTCAAATTGAAGGAAAATCCAAGGTTCAGGACAAAAAAAAGTGTTACACATTTTTGTATTATCTTCATTGCACTAAAAGGTAATAAAGAAAGTAATGAAATTCCTGGAAGTTGATTAATTGAAATTAAGGCTAGGAAAAAAAAAAAAAAAATAGCCCTCATATAAGTCGAGAAATCACATAGAGGTCAAAGGGGTTCTGCCATTAATATTAGAGGGTACCTGTAGTGCCTCCTACAGTTTTCATTCCTACTGTGAAAGATTTTGTGAATAAAACAGAATGGGGAAGGCTGTGTAGAAAGTTTAAAAGGAAATAATCTACTTGGAGAAACCTAGTTTTTAAAGGTACTCAAACACAGGTAGTAACTTCGTAATAGAAGACTGACTTCTTGTAGGTATCATTGCATTTCATTCAGAAATACATACTTTAAAATGTGTCCATCCATCAAGAAATTATTCCTTGAGTTCAGATAGAGCTTGAGACAGCAATCTTGTCAATTTGGGCAATGGATCTTTTGTCAGAGTTAGGAACTAACAAACAAAGCTCGTTGTTCACTGTAGTACTAATTACATGCACTCACCTCCCTGTGGAAAGAACTGAGAGTAAATCTCTTTGAAGGTTTCTTCATTGACAACACCACTGGGGCATTCCTGAAAAAAAGTGAAAGACAAGAAATTAATAACATCCAATCTGGTCCAGTCAAATTATGTGTTCATGAGACTCTACAGAACATGAATGTAACTGAGAGTATAACATGTCTGATTTTGCACTCTCAACCAAACATTAAGTGTTTATCACTTTGAAGCATCTTCCTAAAGAGTTCCCATGGAACAAATATTTCTTCTGTGCCATATAACTAACTTCAGTGTTGAGACCTGAGTTAGACGTGAGCAGCAACCACTCTTCTGCAATGTATGGAGCTATTGGTGTCATTGTGGGACATAAGAGGTTGCTCCTGCAGCTGCCAGCAGTATTTGTGTGGTACGGAAACCAAGCAGGAATGTAAATTGCATTTGTGGTTAGGTATCACTGATAGATCATGCAGTCATATTACACTGGAACAATTATATTCAATGAATTCAAAAGACCCTGTAACAGAAGATTCTATTCAAACCTTGCAGATCTTTCTGCCTCTTTATATATTTTTCATAAGCTGCAATATGTAAGAAAGAATAAGCATAAAGTGTCAGAGCAGAGTTATTACAAAGAAAAAGAAAGGAAGTAAAGGGGAAGAAAAGAGGACTAGACCAGTGAGTTTGAAAAAATTACTTATGTAAAGAGGTGGGAAAAGCAGAAGGAACAGTATTTTGTTTACTAAGTTGCACATAAACATCAAAGGCCAGACAGACACTCTTAGTCTTGAATTTGTCAGACTGAGAAGATGGCTTCAGGCAATGCATGTAATTCCCTTTTGTATTTATTCCTTTAACACAGAGGGTGAAAAAAGCCTCTCAAGCTTTTTAAAAGGAAAGTATTTCTAGAAACAAAGGTAAAATAAAAAAAGACAAATTAAGTACTAAGATTTATATATTTATTTTTGCCTATTGCTATGCTATGTGGAGTGATGGCTCAAACTCATGTACTCCTAAACTGGAGAAAGGAAATAGCTTTAAATGAAGTTAAAGAACAGTGCAAGATCTTTTCCCAATATAACAATGGATTTTCCTGTGAGAGCAGATGATATTTCTATTTGCTCAAATAAGGAACACTGAGATATTCCTAGTTATGACAGCTTCTGCTAAGAAGCACTGTAATCTTGCTAACTGAGAGACAAATGCACTGCCTCAAAAATGCATATCAGATCTGTATATCTAGGATTATTTTGATTTATGTCACCTATCCTCAGGCAAAATCAGCTCTCCACCATAACTAAGCACATGCAATCATGGAGTAAGAAACAATTCTGTTTGATCAGTACAGACATAAAACAGATGTCATAGAGACAGAAGTATGAAATTTGTTCCTGGCCAGAGAGCCTGTCACTAATTAGACTTAGAGCACAGGTCTCTGTAAGACAAGGTATATACTGACTGCTGGGCTACACCGTCTTTCAAACCAAAGCTTTCAGGGAATGGGAGGAACAGGAAAATTAATCTAGCATCTCTACAGCTCGTCAGGAAAGGAGCAATCCATTAGGTGAGGCAGTATCTCCCTGCCTGTCATGTATTTGGTTGTGAGGACATTCTAAAACATCTCTCTCTACTTCCCAAAAAGACTGTAGTTGGTATACCGTTTTTGTGGTCCTCAGTACGTTTACTAGCTTGTCCTTTTTTCGTGAAGCCTTCTGGTGTTATATAAGTGCATGGAAAAGAGCAGTGGTTTTACTTGTATTTAAAGCACAATAAAGAAAACATCAGAGAAGTGTTCAGGTACTCATTGATAAAAATGTTATTCAATGTAGAAAATTTGACAAAAGTATTTCATAAATTCCAAGCATACATTGGTATGTAGTCTACATCATTCCCAGACTTGGCCCAGGAAGAACAAGGCAGCCTTCTCCCCAAGATGGGTGGGAGTGTGAAAGGACAACGCAGTATTTTAAAATCTAGAAAAAACTTCTGTGGCCCCTTTCTGTTCTATATGCAGTATCTTTTCAGACAAAAAAGCTAGACACATTTTGAGTGAAGTAAAAAAGAAAACCAAAACAAAGTCCCTTCTATATATTTGAATTTCTGCAATTCAGATTTTCCTGGGTATTTTCTTTCTTTCTTTTTTTTTTTTTTTTTCAGCTTAAAAAATAATTAATAACA
>NDXB01022252.1:22021-96873 GCA_002631895.1 Agapornis roseicollis
TACTCATTAACAAAGAAAAAAAAAAAAAAAAAGATGCCAAACATATTTATACTCCTTTTCTTTTTTCTTTTCCTTTGCTCTAAATACTTTTAGAAGAAGAAATAACAAAGAAGATATGGGGAGAGGAGAGCAGCTGTTTTTCTGCTACAGTTAAGATTCCCTCAAGAGGTCAGTGAATTCACAGAGATTGAACTATAAGTATTGTCCATTAGGTGCTGGTAAAGTTTCAAGGGGTTATTTCTCATATGAATTAAAAGAGAAAAAATAAAACAACCCTGTGTCTTTGTAATGTATTATAGACAGTCATTTCTCCGAAGAGCTTCTTTGAACCGGCAACTTCTAGAATTCTGTATTGTCAGTATTTGGGCTCCTGCTTTTTAGCACCTCTTTTTGAAACTAGATGAATGACAGAAACATTAAATTTCCTTTGTCTAGATATATCATTCAAAACCTCAACACATCAAATGGGAGCTTTGAGGGTTCTTCTGGAATCTGTGCACGTAGGAGATAATCACAATGACTACAGAAGAGATACCTACTTCGACTCTTTTGATCAGACAATTATATTATTCCCCCACCTCTGTGTTCCTCTTGAGCTTTGCTGTTTGCCTACTACAAAAGCCAGTTTGTCAAAGGACTGGAAGGGTGAGTGGCAGGACAGTGTCTCAAACTACTCACAAAGGATGGCAACTGGTTTTATTCTATATTTACACCTATCATTTTGGGGTCTGGCCAGCCAATGATATAATGGAGCAAGTCCAGACCTTACCTGCCTTTCTTCTGCAAAGCTGTTGAAGGAACTGCTGTTAATTACTGAGAAATGTTCAGAGATGGGAAGATGAGCAGAGGCAGAGGAAGAGATGGGTAAAAGATGGGTTTCTCATCTTAGTTTTCTCAGAAGTGGGCTATAAAAAAGAAGAAGCTTTCACAGCATCTTTTCTTTATTAAAACAGTTCTTGGTTTACATATAGAAAGATGCTGTAATCAAACAGTGGTGAATGATGAAATCTCAGACCAGATTTATTTGATGACTTCAAGAGGGCCAAAATTTCTTCCTAAAACAGCTTACTATTTTGTTCTCAATTATTGCAGGATTAAGGCTTATAGATTAGAACATAACACACTGTAGTCTTATATACTTGAATATACTTGTAAGCCTTGAAAGATAGAAACAGAGGTGAAGAAATGTTTTCTCTTCTTTGTAGAAGCTGTATGGGATTAAAGACAGAGAAAGTAATGCGAAAGGAAAGTGATTTTTTTGTTAAATGGTTAGGGATGGTTATCTCAGTCTTTGTCCCTACTCTAAAGACTTCCTATGCATTTGCCTATTTATAGTTACAAGTGTAAAGCATAAGCAGCTTTTGAAGGAGGACCTAGAACATAGGAGGCATTCCCAAATAGAATGCACTAATTACTGGGTCTAAAGGGACACCCTTCCTTTTGATATTTTGTCCCTGATCTAAAGTGCAGTGGAGTTACTTCAGTTAAAGGTTCACAACGGCAACACCTCAGGTTGTTGCATTATAATTTCTACCACAGGAGCTGTGGACTCATAGCTTATTGGCAGCAGTCTATACTTCTAGGAACATCTTGGAAGCAAGTGAATTTGATAGCATAAGTCTCCACTGACATCCACTAGTGAAATATATGCAAAACCTCCTTCTAAGCTTTGTCCGACCACATAAAATACAAAACTTCTTCTATTTAGTACGTAGGAGAGTTACGATAATGTTTCCAAATGGCACAGCAAAGACATACATGATTTTGAGCCTCCACTGGAAGATACTCTAATGAACAAAAGCGTCTTCCCACCCTCTACTTGCTATGGCAGTTTCAGAGGAAAACAAGCAGAAGTAAAGGAACTGGCTCACATCCAGCATGCGCAGCTTCACACAGTAAATAAATCAACACATTGGCTGCTTCCACTATGCAGTGGGAAAAGTGCCAGCAACACTTTTAATCAGTGCTGTTCTTTGTTTAGCAAAGATCCCACTAACTAGTGTAATTTTTAGTTTCTTATTATTAGCACTGTCAGTAAAACAACAGCTAACAACATGACTAAAATTTTGAACTTAAAAGGTCACCCCAAAGCTTGACACACATAACCTTATGGATGAGTCCCTGGCATCTGAAATGTACTTACTGTTTCTGGCCTTACTTGTCACTGCAGGAGGGCATTTTGCAATCCTGATTTCACAAATTGGCAGGAGCTATAATTAAGCTAAATGTAGCAGAACCCATGCTTCAGATACTGAGCAGTATAGCTTGCTGTAAACACTTTGGCAAAGACAAAATACTCAGCCTCTTGGGAAAAGCTGTATTTAGGTGAGCACTGCTTCTGTGTGAGATGTCTTTCACACATTCCTGTGTGAATGCTTTTGATCATGTCCCTTCAAGCAATTGACTTCAGAAGAATGAAGGACATACCAGTCCCCACCAGCAATAGTCAGGTATATGTCAATTCTCTACTTTAAAACCATGGGGGCTTTTATTATGTTTTTCTTACATGAGGGAGTTAGAATTTAGAAGCTCTGCTGGTGCTTTCGCTTTCCCTGCAAGCCCTTTGTACCCTCAAAAAGTAGAAGATTCACTAAGGATGAAACTGTTCCAACAACCTTCTGCTTAAGGTTAGCAAGCTTGCTCCACCATAATTACTAATATTTTATAGCCACATATGACAATGAGAAAGCCTGAATTTAGCACAAGATATTTATGAAGCAACCTCTGTGTGTCAGGGTAAAAAAAACAACAACAAAACAACTATATTCTGTCTAAATGCTGATCTGTTTTTTGTTTGTCTGACAGCTGGATGAGGACTGACACTAAATCAGATTTTCATTTTAATCATAAGGAACACTGCGAGTTTTTTATTCCTGAGACACATGTCTGCGTGGAAGACACTCAACCTGAAAGCATGTCCTAACTCATGTTATTTCGGTATTTTTCAGAGTGGTGGTTCTTTGTTCCCTTCAAAGATGTGCAGTGGTAAATGCAGACAGGTCAATATTTGTTTGGTGCTAACTATGATGAAAAGCAGCAAGGAATTTCAGCTCCTACAGAATCCTGTCAGCTTGCAGAAATGTCAAAAAGCATAGAAGTCAAGGGGGAGCAGGTTAGAAACAGGAAACCAAACACTGTACTAATTATTTATATTTTATATAGGAATACATTTATATTTTAACAAAGGTTTTGCTTTCATCCTTTAAAAAAGGTTTTTGCTTTCTTCACTATTAGCAACACTTTTTCACAGGAGAAAGTATTGCAAATATAAGAACAAAATTGTTTAGCTGCATAAATATTTATAAAACTGACATTACCATAAATAGGACCTGATTCACAAAGTGTAGTGGTGAAAATCAGAATCAATTAAGGGAATGAGGTGTATGAAGCTGCTCTGAGTGAGAGGGATGCATTTCCTCCCTGATGACACAGTGAGAGCAACGTGCCTCATCCAGGAGGCCCTCTGGCATTCAGTCACAGGCTCCCTTCTCTATGTTCCAAAACCCCCCTGTCACATCTGCACTCCCATCACCCCACCTCCTTTATTCTGTTGCTCCTTAAAGCATCGGTCCATGATATGGAGAAAGTACTTAACCACTAGAGCTCTGCTGTTCATGGACCACAGTGGGCTTCATGGAAATACATTGAGCTATAAATCTAAACACCTTTGAGAAGAAGTGAAAGCTTCCATAAGACAGGAAAAGATATATCATTGCTACTTACAAATGAGAGATTATTTCTACATTGTTCTCTAAGGCAATGAGAAAAGCAACAGAATGGAATTTGAAGTTTGGTCAGGAATATGAGCTGATAACTTTTTAGCACAGCTAAACAAATCTAAACAAAATACATAAATGTCCTTTAGCCTATTTTGAAGCTTTCCTTGTCTCATATGTGGATATTCGATACACTGCTTTTGGTAGCGTATGTAAAATTTGTAGCATAAGTCAAATCATTGGAACTAAATACTGAAATACATCTAAATAAATGGTGTTATTTTCTGGCCTGTATTGTGAAATGTGAAAATATGAACAGCATAGAGAAACAAGGAAAAAAAAATGTCAAAAGTCATTTCCCAGTTAAAACAAATAACAAGAAGTGAAAAAGATAGAGAATCAGACACATCTGAAAAAGAATTATCTATCGTACAGGCTAGGCCTAAGAAGTAGCTTTAATTTTTCATAGTTGTATCATTCTCTATGGAAACTGAAATTGAAATTGCTGGGCATAAGTATGTCTTGCAAAACCTAAGTTTAGGGTTCATAAAATTTGTCTTTATTCCAGAACTACAGCTTCTGAGAATGGAATAAGAAAATAAGGCTGCTATAACTTGGCCTCCATTACAGGGAGGCCTGGGAAGCCATAACTTGGCCTCCATTACATGTTCAGTAAAGCAGATGCTATATGTCTTGATTTATTTATTTTCAACACTAGTGGAAGTGCAGTGGAGTTCTGGAAATCAGATTCAGTGTGCTTATTTGATCAAGTCTGAAGGATCATGTAAGACTCAGATCCGGAGAATTATCCTACTTATCAATAAGAAACAGAAAAAAATAATTGATCCCTGTGGATAACCTTCTAGCCTGTTCAGGGACTGTTTAGTGTGGAGACAGTTACATTAATAGAAAAGGGATGTGCTTCAATTTTAGGATCCTAATTAGGTCTTCACTGGAAAATGAAGCAGAAAATTAATTCTCAAAGTACTTTGAAACACTGCTCCAAGGAACTTTAAATGCAGAATACAATAACCAAACGCAGAAAGGCATCTTGTTTGCAGAGGAAAACATGAAACCTCAAGGCTTAGGTCCTCTGTTGAACAATTGAGAGCTCTGAAGAGGCTTGGCATGCTCCCAATTGAATGGCAGGAATGTCTTGACTGGGATGCATACTTTTTCATGGCTTACTAATGTAGGAATAAAGAAATAAAATATTCTGAAGAAACCAGAAAAAGAATTAGATTTTTCCAGCATAGGGTAACAAGGACATGTACCTGCTTATCTACTGGTTAAAAATTAATATATACACTTTTGGTATTGCCTTATGGGAATATCTTCCTCTGGAACTGGACTGGAAGATTTTGGAGCCAATTACCACTTAATTACAGTTGTCTGACAGCCTGTAAGAACAGTTCAGCTCTTTTCATCACAGACAGTTAAAGTGGTGGGGGACGAATCAGCTGAAAAAAACTGTAACTGCTACATTTCTATCTAGAGTTCTGGAATCCTTGAGAAGGCACTCTTGTGAGAAGCACATGAAGAGGGTAAAATAAATCTTCATGACATTTGGGCACGTTCCATTAAAATAAATGATTTTTTTGCAACTGGCTTTAAAAGAGGCAGGATTTTTAGCCTAGAGAAGTAACAATATAAATTCAGGAGCTAAGTGTTACAAGTATCCAGAATTGGTGAATCTATAGAGGCAGTTAAAAACCAATAAACAATTTTTCCATTACTCTCTGGTGTCAAGATGAATCTAATTTTGCATCTGCTCTCATATTAAAGTTCTTTGCTGTTCTATATTGTGTAACTCTTTTCTCATCTTGCTGTGTCAGAAGGTAAGAAACACTACCTGTCTTAAAACTTTATTAATAGTAACGCATCAACTATAGTACAGTCATATTTACCAGGGATGCATTAATCAGGACATGGAGAAACAGTAACAGAGAGTTTATGGCCTAAAAACTTAGGAAAGAGGTAAAAAAAGTATGTGCAATTAATTGGGTTGCTCAGCAGGACAATCTGGCAGTTAGTTATTGAACCTAGATTTCCTGCCTATTGATCCAAATCCGGTAGCATGCACAATATGCTTCCTGTGCACCTAGATCCAGTGCTCCGTGCTTACATTTTAAATCACAAGCAAAATCATGTGTCTGCTCTATAATTGCTGGTAGACAGTGTGCCAGAGATAAATACTGCTATATCCAGCTATTGGGGGTTTACTTGGAAAAAATATTCTTGACACTTCTTTTTGTGAGGCCACAGTGAAGCTGGTTACAGCATCAGAGATGCATAAATGGAGCAAGTACATAATTCTTAGAATTACCACATAGAGTGCTTCCTAGGTCAGTGCTTTTCAGGCATGAAGTTACTGTTATTTCCACTTGATGGATACGGAGCTTGGTCATGGTGGCCTAGACAGTCTCTCTCAAATATGTTGCCCACAAACCACACATTTAGTTTTAACGCTGAGGAATTCAGTGTTCATTTTTCTCTCCTTCATTTTTCTGAACTTCAAAGTTCAAAGGATGAACTTTGCTATCTCCAGCTCCTGGGAAAGTTCAGTTTCCCACAGCCACGAGCTTCCCCAGTGTTGCTCCCCACCTTGTTCCCAGGGCCTGTGAGAGGAGGCTAGGAAGCATTTCTCAGATAGCTAGGGATGCTCTAAAGGTTTTGGCTGTCAGACCAGAGACATTAAATTAGGCAGTTGTCAATGTGGAGCCTATGCAGGCAGCAAAGCTCTGGTATAAAGCACTTTTGCAACCCAGAAGGCTTTTTAGTGTGACAGTTAAGGCTTTTAAAGGTGTGTGCCAGTCAGTAAGCCAGACAGAGAGCCAAAAGGCTGGTCTTTTCACTTCTAGTGTCATGCTGTGTTTACTGAATCATGCCATCCTCTGAATTATTGGCTCCTACTTCTTCTGTTATCCTCACCTTATCTAAGGTCCTTTAAGTATATTCCACAATGGAATTGATTGGGTTAAATAAATTCCATTACTTGAAAGTTAACAACAGAATGGAGAGCAACTGTGCAAATGTCCAGCTGATCTAAAGAATATAGGCTCTGTCAGATACTGAGTTTTGGACTTTCACTCTAAGGAAAATGCAAGTTGGCCCAAAACTTGTAATAAACTTCTATGATAATGAAAGACTTGACCTTAATGCTTTGTCACTTGGGATTTTCTGTTTTATTTGAAGATTTACAAGAGTTTATTTTCAGCATATATATAGATCAAAATATATTTCTAATCAGAAATTAATTCTGTCAAAATCAAGAATGGACTTTTGATGTGTTTCACTGCTTTTTGACGACACTTACACACTGTTGATTTTAAATTGCCCTGGAGTTTAAACAAGAAAAAAATTACAAAAACCCAAATTTATGTGGAATTTGCTGGTGTTCAGAACAGTTCCCCGAGTCCAGCACATATAAGATTTTGACTATAAAATTTTGAAGTACTCAGGACAGAAACAGACGAACTGCTACATCCAGCAGTATCACTAGAATATGTATTTACTCCCTCTTCTCTCATTTTGCAGGCTTAGTATGCCCATCTAAAAATAAGTGTGTCCTCTTTGTGCCCCTGAACTGCAGCACAACAGGGAGATAACTTAGTACAGGATTTACTACAGAATTGTTTTACATAAAACCTCTTTAAGAGTAAGAAAATCATTAGCAAGACATACAAGTAAAGGGATTTTTGAATGCTGTTTTCTCAAATGATGTTTTAGCTGTGCAGTGTTCATAGCAGTGCAGTTAGTATTCATCTCACCTTATGAAGAAACGGGGACAAGTGGGAGAAAGGAGAATAAGAGGTGTCTTTTCACTAAATTTTTAAATGACAGGATTATCAGTGATGCATTGCATCAAGTGTTACCTTTTATTACCCAGAAACCAAAATCCAACAATTCATATAACTCCAGTAGCAAGCTTGGTAATGTTTAGTCCAGATGAAGCAAAAAAGCAACTGCATGTGCTATAGCCAAAGAAGATATTTTGATGCTCATATTCTAGTACATCAAAATTTATATTCCTCAGATATCACACACATGATCTCTGTGGTAGAAAGCAGCTCTACCAGCAGAGGAGTTACACTGAGAAGCTGGCTGGCAGAGCAGAAGGAATATACCATGCATTAAGTGCCATCCTGGCATGAGTGATGCCATGCCTTACTGTGAGCGCCCTCCGTAAAAACTTACAGCACAATGAGCACATTTCATGCACTGTTATCCAGTAGAGCAACCTCACCCCTGTTTGATACTCAGTCACGAGGGATATAGGTTAAATGGTTTAAGTGTTTCATGTTAGCCAAGAGAATTAAGTGGGAACATTAAACTGACATATATTTTTCTTCCAGGCTCTCTTCTGTTCGGTCAGAAGAAAGTCTGCATGTAGAAAGATCCTGTTCTTGCCAAGATTAAATCCTGTGTAACCCAAGAAGTACAGATAGTTGTCAAATCTTGAGGGAAAAGCAATTGTACTGACTGCTGGTGAAATTAAGTAGTCCTTCCTGTCTCCATGGGAAGGGTGAAGAGCATATTTAAGTTCTGAGCTACCTGATCTACAAAAACAAGCTTTGAAGGACCTATGTGAGTGGCAAAATACTCTTGTACTAGTGCAATTGTCACTCGTGCTCAGTTTTGTCTTTTCTCTCTATTCTGGTCTATATTAACCTCAAATCTGCACATATTCATTACAATACAAACATATGGATTCAGTGTGGAACTGAATGGGACCACAATGAACTGAAAATATTCTATTGATTGTGAGATGTGGGACACTGATGACTCAGAGATAACTGTTCCAAGCTGAAGTGTTATTTTTCATAGTATGAAATCTTGTGTTTCATAATACATGGTGTTCCAGAGACATAAACTAAGAGCATTATGTTGTCTATGCTCCTTGTCATGCTTTGGAACAAGTGGAAAAGTTTAAGTAAAGAAGAAAGGAAATGGCATGGACTTTCAAACTCTTTTCAGATGATCACAAAGGTATTCAGACTCTTGACAATCACCCATTTTCTTAGTCTCTTTTAATGTTAAATGCCAATGTTCCCTGTCAACTTTTACTGTCTCACAAATATAATGCAAGGAGACACATTTCCCTTCATACTAAATAAATTCTAATCAAGTCATTGATTATCATAAAAACTACATTTGAAAGACAAAAGTGAAAGACAAAACTGTACATTTTTAGTAGTCCTAGATAAGAGTCTGTGCAAACAGAAACACTGTAAACATAAAAATCAGTGTTTAGGACACTGAGATGCATTTCTCATATCTCTTTTCTTATCAAGTGATTTCCAATAACAGCGAACAAACCAAACATATTTAATGTTTCTAGAATATCACTGTCGTGGTTTAAACCCAGCCACGCACCTCGTTCACTCACTCAACCCCCCTTTCTTGCCCTCCCCTGCTTCCAGAGGTTGATCCTCACAGGTTGAGATAAGAACAGTTTAGTAACTAAGGTATAATACAAATTACTACTGCTGTCACCGATAATAATAATGATAAAAGAAATAACAAGGGAAAAGAATACAGCATCTCACCAACCACCAACAGATAACTCACGACACCCCAACCCAACCGAGTGCAGACCAAATGCCTACAACCGACTCCCCCAGAGTACTAGCCCTTCCGGGTAACTCTCAGTTACATCCTGGGCATGATGTGCTATGGTATGGAATACCTCTTTGGTCAGTTTGGGTCAGGTGTCCTGTCCCTGCTTCCTCCTGGCCTCCCCTCCTCCCTGGCAGAGCATGAGGCTCACAAAGTACTAGGTCAGAATAAACATTACTTAGCGAGAACTAAAAACATCTCTGTTATCAGTTTTGTTCCCAGGTTGAGTCAAAACACAGTGCTGCACCAGCTACTAAGGAGGAAAATTTGACTGCTATTGCTGAACCCAGGACAATCATGCATACAAAGAAAAATTAATCCAGTCTTAGAACATTCAGATGCTTCAGGTTTTGCACAAGCTATTGCATGTACTAAAAAATGCACAGTATATACCTAACCATCTTCATAATTAAACAAAATATTGCAGGTGTAGAGAAAATACTTATACAGAAAAAAATATTCTACTTTACCAACTTATTTTTTCCAAGTCTTTTATCAAATTTATAATTTTTTTGTTCACTTGTTGAAACTCATGACATGGGAATATTCACATTGTAAGTGTATTGAAATTTTGAGGGGATTGGGCTGCTATGCACAATACAGAAACAGAATTAGTTTCAAACCACCAGTTAATTCTGCATATTTAATTACTTATCTGAATGTTGCAGTTCAGGTCACACACTGGTGGAACTGTTCCCAAGAAGAGACAACTACAGGTCACCTAGTTCAAGTTATCAAAAATACGCCATGAATATTCCTACAGTTAATATGTATGTATACCTTAGAGGGATAAATCCTCATGACATGGAGTACGTATTTATTTCCTACTCATAAGACTGGGAATATAGTCAATTAGATAAAACAAGCACTTTCTCTTTTTTTTATTTTTTCCTGCAAGATACTAACAGAAAAACAAAGAAAAGGAATTTTCCAGAAAAGGACAATGAGTATAATTGTATTTTGTCATGCAAAAAATACTCTAGACAATCAATAAATGAGATTTATAACCTATGAGTTTTCATTAAAATTTCTACAAGACTCACAAATGCTACATATAGTCATATACTGCTTCCATCAAACCATAAATGAAGCAGAAAAATCTTTGAATAAATTAGCATATTTTGAGTTATGCACAAATGTATTCTTATATGGATAGGCAGTGTGATGGGCGAATCTATCTTTGAGCTGTAATATTATCAGAGTTATTTTCTTACTGTCACTGTTGCCTCATTTGCTAACAGCAATAGGGAAGAAAGGTGACTGAGAAATGTTTTCCCAATAAATGTCACAAATATGAAGCTGCCAATTTAAAGCTACAGTACGTACCCAGGGTCGCTTTTGTGCATGCACAACTTCAATTTACACTTTCCCTGATATACAGCTGGGTAAGATAAATGATTGTCAAAAATCTCTTCACTTTTCTAGGAAAGTTTAGTAGTTCCCCAGTGCAGAGTTTGTTGTGGTTTAAGCAAGTTCTACAGGTTTGTTATTTTTTATGAGCATAATCAACAAAATGAAAAGATCATTAATATTTACATTTAGCACAGAAGCATCTTTTCTGCAGCAAATGCATTATCTAAGTATTCTTAAAACAGAAATGTGCCATAGCTCAGGGACATTTTAAAACTGTGAGAGACCTATCAATGGACAGAAGAGAAAGACAGACCACATGTTGAGTGCATATCTAGTAGTCTGCACAATTTATTGTGAAGTACCACTTGTACTAGGCCTCCCACAGAGCCATTGGTTTGAAAGGTTAATGACTGAAGCAATCACAATTTCAATTTACAAGAAATGGGATGACAGGAAGCCAAATATAAAATGGAAAGGTCCTACTGTGATGGCAGCTGAGCAACAATTCATCAACAGGAGTGCAGGAAGATTGTAAAACCAGCGTGCTGGGGACAAACTTTTGAGATAGAGGAGGGCTTAAGACTTCTGTTAAACTCATTTTTCAAGGATAGTATAGAAACTTCAAAACAGCTAAATCACCAAATACAGGCATAACTTTGTGCTTTTTCTTATAAAAGGCACTAGGTCATCTGAAAGTGCTTATCTCACCTTCTGTTTTCTTTAGTGCATCTCCTGTATTTTAAATGTTGACCTTGACTGCTACCAAAATAGCCATTGTCATGACAAGCACTCCAGTGATATTTGGGCCTTTTCTGCAATTACTCTACTCTCATGTCCTAGAGCATCAGCTATATTACAGTGTGACCTGAGACTTTGTAAGGCTTTCAGGTGTGTACATATACAAAGAAATGCTTCTGAGACCCTATGCTCCTTCTGCCTGAATTACATTTTCCTGGATTTGGCATGTAATTTGTCTACACTGGAAAATCAAATTCATGAAAATATCCTTAAAGGTTTACAAAGGCAGCCAGTGACAGGACAAGGGGGAGTGGCTTTAAACTGAGAGAGAGGAGATTTAGATTAGATGTTACAAAGAAATTCTTCACTACGAGAGTGGTGAGATACTACAAGAGGTTGTCCAGAGAAGCTGCAGCTGCCCCATCCCTGGAAGTGTTCAAGGCCAGGTTGGATAGGGCTTTGAGTTAGGGTTCCTGCCCCTACCAGGGGGGTTGGAACTAGATGATCTTGAAGGTCCCTTCCAACCCAAAGCATTCTGTGATTCTATATGTTGATAAGATCAACCTGATCCTTCTCTTTTTGAGGCTGATCAGACCCAGCTTTTAAACTTTCCTTGCAGGAGAGTTGCTCCAGTCCCTTAGTCATCTTTGTGGTCCTTCTCTGGACCCTCTCCAGTATGCTGATGCCTCTGTTACTGAGAAGCCCAGAACTAGACACAGTGCTTCAAGTGTGGCCTCACCAGTGCTGAACAGAGGGGAAGAATCACCTCCCTACACCTGCTGGCAATATCTTTCCTAATGCAGCCCAGGATACAGTTTGCCTTCCTTGCCACAAGGGCATATTGTTGGCTCATGCTCAACAAGCAATGCTGCTTTCTAGGTCGGTGGTTACCAGAATATATTGGCGCATGAAACACACATGTAAAACATACATGCGAGTAGATATTGGCAGGATAGCATTCAGCTGGATCCAAAAGAAGTGGAATGAGAAGGGAGGTGACCTGTGGCAGGCAGAAGCAGGTAACTGACCACTGTCAGGGGAAGACTGTCAGGGGAAGACAGGAATTGTGATCTAGTACCAAATTTTGCATTAGAAACTGATAAATATAACAAACAAAACAAACATGAACTCAACTGAAAGTTTTGAAATCCTTCATTTCTGAAGTCTCTCAGCTAAAGACTATGTCTGTAAACTGATTTATAACAGTCACTAGCCTTGGGCATGCTTTACAGCATCTTTGAAAGTAATTGATAACTTTGCAATTATATTAAATACAAAAACCCTGAAGTTCATGCTTATTAATTTTATATAGTCAATGATATTTATACATGCATGTCTTGAATTATCATGTACTGATAAGGAAATGAAACACCCAAATAAAGATGTATTACCACAGACACTCCTTTGATGTAAGTAGAACTTACATCTTAGAACACAGAAGCATATAAACATCTGGATTCCTCTTTTCAAAAAATGATAAAAAGGTAATCAATTAAAATACTTCCTTATAACCTATTCTCTTTTTCCATACCTCATATTACAAAGAGAATTATCAATGTCCTTTATTTCTGAGAGTCCAAAAATAATCATTCTTGGAGAAACAGAGAGAAGGCTTATTTTATCCATACTTTGTACCTTTTTGCCTTAGATCTAGGGACATTAGTTACTGATTTGCAATGCCTAGGGAATACTGTCATTAGGAGGGGAATGTTCTCTTGTACCCTGAGGAAATGAAAAGCTTTTAAGAGCAATGACTGTTAATCACTAACATGCCAACATTATATACCTTCTGGAACTGAGGATGATATATAGACAGGACGGATTAAGTGACTTCATATTTTACTTGTATTGTAAGCTTCTGATAAAAATGTATTTTTAAAACATTGCTTTGCTGGCTTGCTTTCATTATAAATACATATTAACTAAGAACTCTGCAAGATTTACACTTGTCCTTGTACAAGCTATTGAAAATATTCCATCTGATTCCACAGTTGAACATTATTGTCTTTTTAGCATTATTATACTTTCTTGCACAATTTCATTTGAACAGTAAATGCCACGGTCAAAAATGCAACCCTTTTGTAAGGGTGAAAGAAAAACTAAATCTAAAGGTGATAAATGCAATTAAATTCATCTTTACCTTCAGCCCAGCAGAAGACTTAGCACCTTAGCACAGCTGCAGTATTCACAACTGAGTACACAAATTACACACAAATTATTCACAAGCAATTTCTATTATTCATTTTTTTAATATCAAGTATTTTCTATCCAATGTTACTTGCATGTAATATCCTACAGAATTGTTAATCACATGAAAGATAATAGAGGAAACCCGAGAGAAAAAGCCTTTTTTTAACAGTTTCATTTTTTTTTTTTTTAACATATAGGATTAATAAAATCAGGGCACCTCTTAATTTTTGTATAGAACCAGAGTTTAATATTAATTACTAAAAACTTTTTGCATCTCATTTCTCTGCTGTTCTAACCATAGATGCCTCACATATCAACAACCAACCCAGCACCACAGGACAGCAAGTACATGCCGGAAAAGAAGACAGACTGAACCCATGTACTGAGGTCCTCAGTGGGGATCCCTGTCAACTAAAAATGCTTGCCCTGCCAATAGAATGCACATATCATATATTGTTATGAATGACTCCTAGTAAAGGGATCAAACAAATTTACAGATTTAGATTACAGAACTAGAAAGGACTAAAGAAGTCACCTACTGCTGTTCACCTAACAAAAAATCCCCCCAGTGCAGTTTAAACCAGTTACTTCTTGTGATAGCTACTGTGAACAAAAAAATCAAAATCTTTCTTTTTTACCAAATAAATTCTTCAGGACTTACATTCTCTCCCATTATTTCATTTTTAGACAAACTACCTCAACACAATTTTCAATCTGTATTTGAACAAAGTCCTATTATACTAAATTATAATTATTTTCTTCTGTATAATTTTCTAATTTGTCTACATCTTTTGGTCATTAAACAACCCAGTTGTTGCAGAGTGGTTGTTTCCTCACCTGACCAGGCATGCAATATTTAGCTACTGATCCCATGAGCTCCACTGTCAGTCATTCTCATATTGATGGAACTACAGTGATCTATCCAGTAAACAGATGGTAAATTAAAAAAGGAAGTGCTTACATTCTTGAAACCTCTATATAAGATCTGAAGTTCCTTCTTTGTGAATTTACTCTGTGCTTCCAGCAGTTCAAGAGCTTCAGGTCTATGTCGTACTGTGGCCATTTCCATTTCATCTTCTACAGTGTCTGCAGAATACAAGGGACAGAAAAGGAAAGCTCAACAAGAAATATAGGATACAGAACTATCTAATCCTTGCAGAGAAAAAAAGAAAAGTTAAATGACATTCTCTTACAGAACAGTTTTTGCAGCTTTAAAGACAAATGACATGTTAATTTTAAACTCATAGAGAAAGGGTACCTGATCTGCTTCTGTGGCTACACAGAACAGGGAACAGCAATGATGATGCAGTGGTCTGGATTTTACCACATCAGCACAAATAGCAATAAACTGAAAAGCCAACATTCTGCAAGGGCATGCATGACACATTCAGTATAGCTTTTCTGTTTCTATCACTCTTGGACCAAAGAGAGAAATTTTATTAAACTTCAGTGACTCCAGGATACTAGAATTTTTTCCTTGGTTAGTTATAGATGTGAATTCACTGTATCAGACTGGAATTTTTACTGTGAAATTGCGCTTTGGAAAGCATGTGAGAATGATGTTGCACATTAAACAGTAGACGTTACTTTCAGTATGGTATCACAAAATCTTGAATGCAAACATGATTATTTGTGGTGAGCAGCCTAAGTGGGGAACAAGATGACTTCACTGACCTCATCAATAGGTGAATAAGAATGTGATTATTCACATTCAAGGCTTACAGTTGAGTGCAGCCCTAAACAATGAGAGACAGCAATGAATTTTTTCCAGGTAGCTTTTTAAATGTGAAAGTTCAATACAATAGCTACAGAAACTTACAGCATGATTTTTTTTTCTATAGGGTGCCAACCATATGCCTGATAAAAATATGAATGTGCCCATCCATCTTAAGTACTCCCAGTATTATTGTGTAGTACTGCAGACTAATTTAATCAAATCACTGTCTTATTATGGTTTAAGTTATACTGACTATAGAAATGTAACTTGAGACAGCATGCTGAATTGTCACTTCCACAATGCTGAAGATATGTATTTTATTTTATTTTATCAGTGTGTGGGACTGCATTCTTAAAATAAGTTTTATTCAGTTCAGTTTTCATAAGAGCACAATATTAGGACACTGCATTAAAACAGTACTATGCTTACATCTTCGTGTATTTCTGTTGTTCTACAATGCGGTAATAATAACTTTCATCTGCTTAGAAGAAATCTGGCATCAGAAGATATAGTTCAGTTAAACAAAAAAACTGAACACACTAAATAGAAATAATCATGATATATAAACTATTTGGATAAATCTTCACAAAACTGTATGGCCTTGTTTCTTCTTTTGCAAAGAGATGTTGCTATTAGCACTCATCTCAGGACCATAATCTTGGTGTAACCCAGATGATCTCAGTGTCACACATGGTCTTATATCAGAATGTCCACTGTTTTTTGGCTTATGGATAAACTATATGTTTCTTTTTAATTTTTCTTTACGGATTACCTCATGTGACTCATAGACCACTACTATCTTTGTGAAAACTTCCAATCTAAATGCTATTGACAAAACCAGCAACTCTCACAACTTTAACTGACTTCATGATGTTTGAAGATAGTTTTAAAGGGCCAGTATCTGCACTCACAAGATTATAAAAGAAATTCAGCTCTCTTCAAAAGCCATCCTGAGGTGAAAAGAGGTCCTGCTTTTATAGATGAACCTGGTATAAAGTAGTTCCAAAGCTACAAAAACATCTTCCTATGGAAGGTGTAGCAAAGTTATTGAGCCCCATTTTAATTCTTCATAAACATCCAGGGTTTATTTTGCACAGTTCCTAAAGGCTTTCCATCATATTTTAAGGGATTAATTTTTTATATTCTCTATACAGTCACTGAAATATCTGTAGCAATGTCAGGCTGCAGATATGCAGTTGATTATTTTTTTTTTGTCAGCTGCAAGTCAACAACAGGTGCTTATTCTAAATTCACAAGAGAATCAATCTGAGAATAAACATACTTGAAGTCACTTATATTTTATATTCCAAGAGTTATATGGAATTTAAATGGACCATTGTTTAGACAGAAAGGGACTTAACTGGAAATGAGCTCCCTGAGCATCCATTCGTGAAACATCTGGCTACCTACAGAGACATCTACAAGCTTTTCTAGAAGCAAAATGAATATACACAATAAATGCAAGGCTAGAAATAAAAGCCAGAAAATGTGATGCTGAGTACAATGTTTGGCATTTCCTTAATAATAAACATTTTTATAGTGTTTTAATGATATGGTGATAATGTAGAAGACTGCAGTGTGGTGATGATGTTTTTCTGTAATTAAAAGTTTCACTATAACAATCTTTACACACTCTATTACTCTAGATTCTGACAGATATAAACAATCAAAAAATGAAATCACCATAAACTTCCTTATAACAAGCCAAGTATGCAGATTAAAATACTATAGCATTTATGAGTTGCAGGGTTTTAAGTTTTTCTTCACAATTATGGCTACCATTATCCAGGCTGAGAAAAAAAAAACAACACCTATACACATCGAAAATATACAGTGAAAAAATGTGAAAATATATTTGCTCTCAAACATTAATGATTTCTACAGAATTAGCAAAAAATTAGTTATTTCAGTTCTGTAGTTTCTTCAGCCTAAGAAAGTTGAGGGTCCTTTATTTATTTTATAGAAGGCTAACATATGTAAAGTGAAAAACAGAAACATGTTCATATTCACTCAATATATTGAACAAAATATTCTTACTGACTTCATTGATCAGTAGCTTTGTTCTAGCTAAATAGTAATGATGGTTTTTAATGTATTTCCCGCAGGAGCCATGCTTTGAACCTTTCATTATTCATTAAAGAACAAAATGAAGAAAAGCAATGCAAAAAGCACACATACTCTTCAAATAATGACAGCTGGAGAAGCATGTCCAAAGTCAGGCCTCAATTCATAGCTGTAAAAATTGTGCACATGCATTTGCCTGCACAAAACCCAAATTATAGCTCCCAAATCTAATAACTGCATGCAAACGTGCTTTTCCTTTCCAAAACCATTCTTGAGTCTAGTCCTATCACTAGCAGTTGCCTTTAGCTAAAGAAGGATGGATTGAAGTTTAATTTTACTAGGTTAAACCACTGGTAACCTTTGTCTGCATATATTCATAGAAGTTAAGAGCAAATGTGTAAATTCATGCTATTTATACTTCGACAAAGTACTAGTTTTAAAAATATTTCCCTTAAAATTTCTAAGGAATTCACATTATGTGGTTGATATAGTAGGTAGCGTTGGCTTCATTCCTAGTACATTATCATGTTGCTTATTTCATGTTAGCAGAAATCAAATATCATATTATGTCAAAGTGCTATAATAATAATGTGTGGCTACAATGATATTCTTATTTAATGTCATATTTTCACTTAGTATAACATTCATACTTAACATAGCACTTCATTATTGACGAGTACATGGAAAAACGTCAAATTCATCTGGTTTTATGTTTTGGTTCTCCAATATGAAATATTTAATACAAGGTGAGGTTTACCCCTTATTACTCAAACCAAGTTTTGATTTATGATTCCATTTATAGTCTAAAATTATATTATTCAGGCCTTATAGCTAAAAGCAACTTTTACATATTGAATTCCTACTGGGTGTCATGACACAGTAATGGACCAGTTTAGGTTATCTTATTTTCAAATAAAATATCAGTTGAAGCCACCATGAAAAAAAAAAAATCACATATTTAGTCCTCATCTTTGAGACCTCAAACACTTAGAAAAGAAAGCAAGCACCACTGTCTTCTCTGAGAGAAACATGAAAGGCAGTGATGTGGGATAGCAAAATGAAAGCCTAGATCCACACCACTGAGGTCCAGACACTTAATAGGGTCCTGTGTTCATACCCAAGTTGCCTTGGGTTTCCAAGTATTCACTGTACATGGGGAACTGCTTCTGGAAGTTTTTTTTCACCTTTGATTGAGATGCTTTATCAGAAGAGGAACCACATATATAGGCACCACATATAGGAACCACAAGGACCTCTGATCTTCTAATTTTCAGTTCTTAGATTAGTGACTAGAATAAAGTCAAATTAATCTAGACTGAATTGAGTATGCAGAGATTTTTTAAAAACATTTATAGTAGCCAATTTGTAAAGGAAGAAATTAGTTTTATTACTAAAATTAATCTCTAGGTATATATACATATATTTATGTACCTTTGTATGGATCACTTTCTCCTTCACTCCTTCTGTTTTTATCTGTTAGCTATCCTAGAGAAATGTTACTTCCTCACAGCATATCAAGACATTAAAGGTAGTGTCAGTGTGCTTTTCCTGTATCTCCACATTCACATACTTTTTTTCAATCTCATTATTTTTCTCTCAAATGCAGACTTTAAGTCCCATTCCATAAATAGTTTGATTTAGTCAAAACCTGCTGAGCCAAGTCTTTCCTTCCAGACTAGTACTGCTGATACTATTATGTGTATTGGACAGCAAGCGTACACAGACACACGCACGCATGTAAATGAAAAGATACCACTTTTCAAATACGTTGAGAGCAGGTATTTAGTTGAATCACTTCCAGAGCACATGTGCCAACCCAGCAGCTCCTATGCAGTGGACCCTGGCATTGGTATATTGCCACAGTGCTCTGCACAGACAAATCTGTTACCAGCCCACAAATCTGTTCATCACTGTATTTCAAACTGCAATAGAGCACAAATTTATTTCAGCAGGTATCTTATCTCTCAAATTAGCAGTTAATGAAAGTATAACTTTTGATGCATGCAACCTGAAAAAAAAAAAATCAAATTAAAAAAACTTGCTTTGAGTAACAGGAGAAGTCGTTTTGGCAGCCGAGCAGGGCAAGAGCTTCATAAGTCGCTCTTTAATACTGCGTTTGGCACTGTTCTGAGCGTAGAGGAAACCTAAAAAATATATTATCAGGACTGTTAACACAGGCTTGAGAACAATTTCTGTACATGCTGCAGAGTTCATCATTATGCAGTATCCTGATGGGAAAAGGCCAAATAGACTGCGGTCATCCTGAATTGCAAAAGGCAACCAGAATTTTTGAACAGGACAACAAAATTATATTGTATTTGTATCTTTCCAATTGAGAGGATTTTTTATTTTCTTGTTTTGTAAGTCTGCATCTCTTCTAAAGATCTTATAACCCGCTTCAAAACAGCTAACAGCGAAGTATCAGATTATGTATTTGAAACAACACAAGGTAAGAGTGTTCATAAAAATTTCAAAGCTAAAATAATTAAAAAATTAGTCAAGCCTATTTGATTTTGAAGTTTAATATGGAAAACAAAACCAAAAAACAAATAAAATCCCAAAGATATCTTTTGTTGTCCTTTCTGGCAGTTTTCTAGTTCCACAGCTGAGTTTTCCCATATATTTCATTAGGCAACTGTAATAACCAACCTGGTACTTTTGCCTTTTCTGAATATTAAAATGTCAACCATGATGTATAGTCAGTCTCCCTTTCCTTTAATATTTGCTATTCTACATATATATGAAAGTGTTATTTATACTTTCATTTTTAAATACTGACATAGTTAACGTGCATGTGCCGTAAAGCAGGTGGACAGGATTACCCTTACTTATTGTGAAGGAACTCATCAGAGTAACTGCCTGTAAGGCCTTGCTAACCATTTTTATGCAAAATTGGTGATATAACCAAGCATCCACTGGATGGATATTTACTGCAAATGACAGATTTAACATCTGTAAAGCAGATGAGTAAATTATTTTTGCTCCTGAGAAGGGTAGAGCTCACTTTGGATATTACGCAACTCCCTCACTTTTCATATTGATTGCATGTGCTCAAACGCAAAAGCTGTTCTGCCATGGCTCTTGCTACAGCAGCATGAGTGTAAAACAGATGGAACAAGAAATCAAACATGTGACTGAAAGCTGCTATTCTAGCAGCAGAGTCACCACGATAATCCTGGGTTATCCCCACTATTGCACTTGCGCTGAATACTGGTGTTAGTGACATGATGTAGAATAGTTTTCTTTCTGCCAGAAAACCATCTTGAGAAAGTACATACTTGTATTTGGGAACAGAAAGAGAAAGTGAGAAAGCTTCAAGGATATTAAACTTTGTAAATGAAAAAAAATAAAAAAATAAAAAAATGGAAACTACGCAGTTTGCATATGAGTAAAACATGGGGAAATGAAATAAAAGAAATGGGGAAAGCTAGGAAAGATTTAACCACAGCCTTAAAAAATCAACTATTACCAGGCAAATTCTGCCTCTGAGAGAACAGGCCTTCTGATGAATGGATGAACAATCCAGTCTCAGCATAAGGTCAGATGGACCTAACCAACCATCTCTGGAAATGTCAAAACCTTTTAATATGACTAATAAGAATGAATGCACTCATTATTTGCAGCATTTAACTATCAGCTCAACTTGCAAACACTATGCAGATAAATGCATAAAAAAGAAGGCACTCTGTGATCCAATGGGTATCTCAAACTCCATATTTTTAGTCTGAGAACAAAACCTGAACCTTTAAATGTATATACTTTGTTGTCTCAGCTGCCAGTATCATGCTAATCCTGTACTGTAGATAGCTGAACGCAAAGGAAATCTGTTTCTCTTAAAGATTTTTTTTTTTTTTTTTTTTAATCATAAAACAGTTAGGGTTGGAAAGGACCTTAAGACCATCCAGTTCCAACCCCTCTGCCATGGGCAGGGACACCTCACACTAAACCATGTCACCCAAAGCTCTGCCCAACCTGGCATTGAACACTGCCAGGGNGAACAGGTAGGGTTCGAAAGGACCTTAAGACCATCCAGTTCCAACCCCTCTGCCATGGGCAGGGACACCTCACACTAAACCATGTCACCCAAAGCTCTGCCCAACCTGGCATTGAACACTGCCAGGGATGGAGCATTCACAACTTCCCTGGACAACCCATTCCAGTGCCTCACCACCCTTACAATAAAGATCTTCCTGCTTATATCCAATCTAAATTCCCCTGTTTAAGTTTGAACTCATTATCCCTTGTCCTAGCACTGCCATCCCTGATGAAGAGTTTCTCCCCAGCACCCTAATAGGCCCCCTTCAGATACTGGAATGCTGCTAGGAGGTTTCCACGCAGCCTTCTCTTCTCCAGGCTGAACAGTCCCAACTTTCCCAGCCTGTCTTCGTATGGGAGATGCTCCAGTCCCCTGATCGTCCTCATGACCCTCCTCTGTACTTGTTCCAACACTTCCATATGTGGGACTCTAATAGACTTTGAAACCTCCATAAAAATCCAGATTACTATTGGGTGTTTTCCATTATATTTCTTTCCGTACTCTAATAAGAATCAAACTAATCATCTCAAATGAAAATGTGCCCCAGGGAACATTTGATTAAAATGTATGATATTGAGGAACAATGATTCACTGGTAATCATAGATTTGCAATACTGATGGCAGATGAAATTGTATCATTTTCCAGAAAGCAATATATTAGGAATTCTTCTAGCATAGACATGATCTAGAAATACCTACTTCTAGCTTACGAATTTGAGTTGAGGTCTGCAGAAGTTTAATGCCCATGTACTACTTACATAGGTCCACGACGTATGTAATTACTGAAGATGTATACAGTGTTTTGCAAAACTTGAAGGGATTTATTATTTCCAAAGGCTTGAAGCTCAAAGCCTCAAGTAAGCGAACAGTTTTGCTACTTTTATGCTCACAAAAGCTCGTGGAATTCAATGCAAATCACATGGGCTTTGCAGTAGTATGATCACAGTCAAAGATAAAATGAAATATATGGGAGAGTGTTCTATCATAGGCGTAACTTAGGAGGACAGTATAATTTTTGTACTCACTTCTGGCAGCAAAGGTTTAGCTTCTCACAGCATTGGAAAGCAGCATGGAAATTTTTTGCTTCCAGGGGCTGCTGTCATTTTGTCCTGCAGCTGTTGCAGTCCACTGTCACAAGAGTGTGGATCAGCACTACAGCTTTCAATGTGACTTTTCCTGAGTAAAGGGCTATTTAATACAGAGAAAACATGTTTTACACTGGGCCTATGCTGATTCAGTGTTTAATACATGTTGGAACACTAAAAGTGTTAAAATGAAATACTGTAATAATCTCTGTGAATTCTGTAGCTATTTCCCCATTTTGAAACACATTGAGGAAAAAGTTTTGGTCATTATGAAGCTAATTAGTCTAAGACAGAAGCACCGATACACTGATAATGATGGACTGATACTGCTTCCTTTAACTTTCAGAGTAGAGTAATAGTAATTCTTAGCCTCGAAACGATATTCAGAAGTTACATTTTCCAATCTCTTCTTGATTATTTTTTTTATTTTTAATAATTGGTTGACTAGAAATTTCATATCTGTTATTCCCAACCCAATCAGCCGGAAACCCCTCTGGGCTAAGTGTGAAGATTCTTCAAATTTAGGTTAGTTAAATTGTGCTGCTTGCTCTTGGGCTTGATAACTTACTTAATTGTGCGAATGTCCTAGAACTCACCTCCATATGACACTACCTGGAATTGTGTGTGATTGTCCCAAGAGGTGCCTCACTTTCACAAAACACTCTGTAACTGGAGCACAGCTTACTTATTCTCATATTTAAGTACTGGTGTAGTGATGTAGGTGCTGGTATAGACATTGGGCACACTAGACACTTTAGGAGTGACTGCTACTTAGTATGATTTCTACCTGTACTTGCAACTAATAAATGCATCAATGACTTAAACCTGATTTACAGATACTTAAACTACAGAACTCTAACCCTACCACTATATTATTAAACATTCAGTAATGAGAGTATCATGCATACTTATGGTCAGTAGAATTGTTTTCTAAATTCTTACTTTTAAAAACCCATATTTGGTTATGTGTGTGACCTAGTCAGTCCAGTAGCACAGTGATGACAAGCTCATGTAGATCTAATTAGTGGAGAAGTGATTCAGAGCAGCCCTGCAGAGAAGGCCTTTGAGATATTGGTTGACAAGAAGCTCAATATGAGCTGGCAGTGTGCACTTGCAGCCCAGAAAGCCAACCGTATCCTGGGCTGCATCAAATGGAGCGTGACCAGCAGGTTGAAGGTGGTGATCCTGCCCCTCTACTCTGCTCTTGTCAGACCCTACTTGGAGTATTGTGTGCAGTTCTGGTGTCCTCAACATAAGAAGGACATGGAGCTGTTGGAACAAGTCCAGAGGGAGTGAGTATGATAAAATGACTGGAATAACTCCCATATGAAGACAGGTTGAGAAAGTTGGGTCTGTTCAGCCTGGAGAAGAGAAGGCTGCATGGAGACCTCATAGCAGCCTTCCAATATCTGAAGGGGGCCTACAAGGATGATGGAGAATGACTCTTCCTCAAGGACTGTGGTAACAGGACAATGGTTAATGAGTTTTAAACAGGGAAAGTTCAGGTTAGAAATAAGGAAATTCTTTACTGTAAGGGTGGTGAGGCACTGGAATGGGTTGCCCAAGGAAGTTGTGAGTGCTCCATCCCTGGCGGTGTTCAAGGCCAGGTTGGACAGAGCCTTCGGTAGCATAGTTTAGTGTGAGGTGTCCCTGCCCATGGCAGAAGGGTTGGAACTAGATGATCTTAAGGTCCTTTCCAACCCAAACCATTCTATGGTTCTATGATAATAGTGCTGGTTACAAAAAAATACACAAAGAAGCACAAAGATATTTCCTTATTAATTAAAAATTAATATAGTCATAAAAGACTTTAAAATACCAGGAAAAAGGATGTGTTAAAATATAAAAAAAAAATATCATTTATAAATAATAAGTGATTTATAAATTACCATATATTCCTAATCATATACATCTATTCCTATGCTATCTTAACTCTACATATTCACTTTTCTTCAGACTTATGATCCTTAATTTAGAAAGACAAATATATGACATTTAGGTCTGTTATCACAGACAGGTGAGACTACCCCAGGAAAGTCTATCAAGCCAAAAGATTTTTGCAGGATTTTCAGAGGCAACGTATTTCTCTTCCTAAACATGATAGTTTTCATTGCAAATTCCTTGTATTCATGAAAGTGAGGGAAGGTAAGCCACTTCTTGTTGGTGTGGCAGACAGATCTGCTTCGCATCCCCACTAAGTGCACAGGATGGACTGTGCTATAGTTGCCCTTGGCACCAAAGTCCTACCCACCTTTTGCGCCTGCACCAAATGCCGTCTATTCAAAGAAGCAGTCTCCTGCCTTGCCTCCCGCCTCATTGCTGCTTTTTTGTAATAGGAATTGGGTGGTAAGCATCAGTGTAGTAGGCAGTTATCTGAGTACTAAAACAGCATGTGGGGCAGGTAATCATCCTATTTAATGGGAAGTTCAGAAATTAGAAACAGTTCTCCCAGGAAATTCTTCCTTCACTGCCAGTGGAAAAGGCACCTGGAAAGCTATCTCTTTTCTCCCCACTCTTTTTCCCTCCATGTTTTGGTTTTTCTTTTTTTACTTTTGTTGACTTTCCTCCTTTTCAAAGTCTCTGTCCCTTATTTGGCAAAAGCAGCAGATGAGCTTCCACTGCTTAAGTCTCACTCAACATTTTACACAGAAGTATCCACAATCCCTTGGCCACATCCAATGTCTATACAGTACAACTAAACTCCCAGTAGTTCTGGAATCTGTTTTTTGTTCACCTACAGAATTATATATCTTTCCATAATAATGGGGACAATGCCTATCATGTATTTGTAGAAGACCTGAAAGCCAAGCTGCACAAGGCACTTCCCTAAATCAGAAGTTTTGGTAGGACATTACAAAGATTCTGAAAACCAAAAGGAGAAATGCACGAATGTTTTTCTCAGCATAATGGTTTATGCTCCACTTCTGTTCTACAATCGAATTTCTACTAGGGCCTTAGGTGCTGGCATCCCCACTAAACTGTTGATGGTTCAGCACAGATGGAGAGGCAAGGGACACAAAATGAAGTACAGATTTCATCTTCACAGTTAAGCACTTATGGAAGAGCGCCAAACCAGAGTGCGTGTTCCTTCTGTGCAGCGAGTCTGGGAGTTAAATAAAATGATGTACAACATAAATATTTATAAATCCCAGCCTCAGATCTTTGGAAACACCTGCCAAGAGACTGTGCGAGTTGTCAGTAGGCTATTCCACAGAACATCAGCATTTTTTGTCAAGCCATGAAAACATTCTCACCAGTCACATTTGCTTGCACATATATATTTTTAGTGATTCTTCCTCCACTGCACCTAACTTTCTGGTTTTCATCACCTAATATACCTATTAGCTTCATAACACACTTAAGACCTATAAACCACATCAGACCTGCTACAAGGAGAAGCCATAAAAACACTGAATTGAAAAAGTGGATAGTGATCAACCCTTAATAGGAACTACCTTTAAACACTCATTTGAGAGTCAGGTTCTCTCCTCCACGTTAAATTCCCTTGCACATACTGTTTTAAATCAGCCTCCCAATGGCAGACACAGGTTAGGATTTGGCAGCCACACTTCCAATAAATTGGAGGTCAATTGAGAAGTCTGGAGACCATTAGTACTTCAACATGGATTAAAAATAAAGAACAAGGAACAGTGAACTTGTCAAAATCAGTAACTACATTTGGGACTTTGTGGGAGTGGCAAATGGAAAATAATGAAATAAGAATAGAAAAAGCTAATGTCACAGGAGAGAAGAAACAGAGCAGAGAAGTGTTGAAGTATAAAAAATATAAACCAGAAAAATGGCCACACTATCATCATTACAGTCTTCATTAAATTTTCCAAATACATCTTTATGATTCAGAGTACACCTTTCCATGATGTTTCAACCTGAAAAACTGCTTATGTTATGAATACTTCCTATGCAAATGTTTAATGCAAACATTATCTAAAACTGTTATAAACATCTCCAGGAGCATAAACACTGAAAATGGCAGTTTCTTCAATGCAAAGATGGAAAACCTACTATTCTTTGTTCATTTAATACCACTTAATACACTTGCACACACACTCCCAGTATATGTGTAAAACTAAGCTGGTCCGCTATAACAGGAAATGTATTTATATCAGATCACCTGCTTTTAGAAAGATCTCATTTGGAGTGAGCATATAAGAGAATGCAAAGTGAATTAGATTTGATTAATTGGTACTCTGAACTATGTATTTCCCTTCATTTTGTTGCCTTCTATTGTTTATGAGAAGAGCATAGAAGTTTTTAACTAACTGTAATATATACAGATGATCACAGAATAATTACATCTACAGAAAGTTAGTTGTCTTGTGGTGAGATAGGAAGGAGAAAGATTAGAGGGAAGAAGTTTGTGTGTCAAAGGAGTTGAAAGGAAAGCAATACTTGAATAAAAACATACTATATGGTGCAGAGAATTAAAAAAAAAAAGAGTGATACAAAATGAGATAGAATGAAAAAGAAGAGCTCAGCAAAGAAAAGAGAAAAATAAGAATGTTAAAGAGGACTTGAGAATTAGAATGAAAAACTAAATAGGGAGATATTAAAAATTATGTGAGAACTTTCAAATTTTTATTACTTTCATATTTAATTTCTTATATAAACTGTGGGTATGGTGTATTTGAACATGTACAATGCTGGACTCAGATATGCTTTTACATTTGCCAAAGGGCCAGTAGCTGGAGTCAGATTAGGGCTTTGGGTCCCCCTGGCCTATTGTGTTAGCTACTGGTCCCACTGTGGTCTCTGTGCCACTCACTGGGCTGGGAATGGTGTTTTCCCTGAAAACCTTACAAGGCTGGGGGCGGTCTAACGTGAGTGAGGGGCTCAGTGCTAGCAGCTGAATAGTGACCACAGGTCACAGCCCACATGTCTGATGCTGGCTCCTGCAGGGTGGCTGAGTAAGTGCCTGTGTCTCCCCCCAGTCATGCATATGGGGTGTGTTATAGCACCCCTTAACAAGCATGTCTGTACTTTGTGGAGAAAAGTCTTTTTGTATTCATAAGGAAGGTTAGGTAAGACCAGAAAGAGATACTTCCAGTGAATAATTTCTGGAATATACCTTCATAGCTTTCACATTATTATCCAATTACCGTGAGTGGAAATAATTAACCCGCAGTGCTCTAGACTGCCACTGTAGTGTGTTTTTTACATGCTTTATATGGGTTTAGTTATTAGGAGGGATGTCTCGCTCAGAGAACTTTCACAAAATGGTGAAACAAAACCAGTGCACGCTTTTCTGGACTACTGGACACACTTTCTGGACACACTGTTGGACTATGCAGTGAGCCAGCTCTGACCTAGACCATTCAGGAGTAAGTCACTTCCAAATCTACTACCAAAGCCAACAACAGATTTTCCACAGAGTTTAGTAGCATTTGTCTGGAGCTTAAGATTTATATACCATACTTGGATTGCTTACATTTTCCTGAAAATTTTGGTGGCTTGTGTAAAGCTAAATGCTCCATCCCTGGCAGTGTTCGAGCCCAGGCTGAATGGGGTTTGGAGCAACATCCTCTAGTGTGAGGAGTCCCTGCACGTAGCAGGGGTTTGGAACTGGATCATCTTAATATCCCTTCCAACCTAAACCATTCTACGAACTTACGATAGCGACACTATATCACCTTTGTACAGAAGACACAAGGCAGTCTTACACACTGATAGTTTTCAGTTGCTAAGCTGAAAGGTAAACTACTCTACTTTCCACTGACAATCTCTATCCTGCTCCCATAAAAATATTATTTTTATACAAGACAGAAAATGGGTATGGCAAAGTAATAAAGAATATGCTTTTCTTTTGCAAAGAGATTTAAAGAAACCAAAGCCAGTGCCATTCATTAAATGCTTACAACAGCCTGAAAAATGTTAGATGATTATACACTGCCCTAACAATGAGATTTATCTAACACATGCAATAGGTATGTGGGGGGGAAAAAAAAATCAAGAAAATCTGTTAGTTTTTCTATGAGTTACAACATTTAAAGGGCTGGTTAATTCACAGAGAATTCTGAGGGCAATTGGAGCAAAGTCCTTTTCTTTTCACCAGCCAAAAATCATAATGAATTTTTTTTGCTTGAACAAGGAGATATGAAATCTGGCTTATAAAAGATCTTTGAAACATTTGCACAAAACCATTAGGAAAAAAGTTTTAACAGATGACTGTCTTTCCATACTGATGCTTTTGCTAAATGTTGCAAAGGAACTAAGGAAGGAATAACACTGAAATAGAAAAGAAAGGTCACTTACTGAAAAGTGTTCAAACCTTTGGTTTTTGGACAGCTTTTAAAAGACACCTCTATAAGTCAACACTTTCACACACAAGTATACACACAAACATTGACTCCAGCATTCTGAGGCCGATTACAAGTCTACCCTGTGGCAATTCAGGTTGCAAGGCAAAAGAAATAAACTTCTGCAACAGATGGGGATGTTTGATTACATCCTCCTGAGTTTGCAATTATTAAAACATGCATTTTTCTGTGGTCACAGGGCTTTTCAGTTGCTAGTGCTCAATTTCATCTCTTTTGCCTGCAGCTTCCATTCACTTCATAACCTTCATATTACAGTTCTCAATTCTTGTGCATTTATTACATTTCTAGTGTCACTGAGTATCTCCTGCAGTCTGTTCAAAATCTGCTGCTAAGATAGTTGTCTTGCCCTGACATAAACTTATTGCTTGCTGCAGTGTGGTCTGGCTAAACATCTCTCTCAAACTTCTCTCCCCATATCCTTCCTCCAGCAGCAATACTCCCTCGTCTTGTGGAAACTCACCACAGTTTAGCTATACACAATTAATTCAGGTTAGTTGCCTTAATACAATGTCTCCCTTTGCTCCTTTGGTGATCTCAACATTTCACCACCCAGTTCCCTGAATTCCTAGCTAAGTATTTCACTCTTTCTGCTCATATCACTGCATGTACAAGGAAATCACAACTGGACCACATTCTTTAGCCATCCCTTTAAACTCTTCTATTTGTGGATTGGGCTACAAGTAGATTGAATTTTTACATAGAAACATGGGGAGCTGTGAATGGCATGAATAAAAGCATTTAAAGCCTGTGCTGCTTTGTATGATATTTGTCTTTTATTTTTGCTTTTATTAATGGCTCCTCATCTATTTACTGGTTGCTTAGGTCCCACTATGTGCGGGAGGACAAAGATATTAATTAACATTTACATGATATCTACTGCCATAATTCCAAGCTGATTCTTAGGCAATAATCTCATACAGAATGTTTATAAATAACAAAATATTTTTTAAAAACTCAAAACAATTGCTAGAAAGAACAGGAGAAAGACTAATGGCAGCTACTGAACAGAAAGAATTGCCAAAGAGGCTTTGCAGTTCTCTGTCATGAGCTACAAGGAGCAAACTCTGACAAGCCTGATAGAGCTTTCAACTGGGAAGGAAGAACATGTGCTGGGACCACAGCTTTCACAGTCCTAATCCTTTTGTTTTAAATGGGCTGTTTACAAATAAATCATAATTTCTTGAAGAGGATACTGTGTCTCATTTTTCTCCTGCTCACTTGGCATCAATCAGCAGAAATACATCTGACTTTAGAACTTGAAAGATCCTGGTGTAAATTAGTTGTAACTTGTTTGCTATACATAAAATCCCTACGTCTTTTTCATTCCCTGTTACTAAAAGTTTTTCCATTCAGTGTTCAATATTTTCAGCTAAACCAAAGAAAAGTAACCTTGAGTGATAACACGCCAGCTTGTGTTAAAAGGAGCAACCAAAGAAGCATCAATCTGTGACTGACTAAATGTGAGAGAGAGTAGGTAGAAATATCACTGGCTAGCATTATAAATGCTAGCACACAGGAAACACAAAGAAGCAAGCCATCAGCAAAGAACCCCCCTGCCCTTAATGTCTTACTGCTAATAAAAAAATGTGTTTGCAAAGTCCTGTTAGAGCAAGGGTTATTGATCTGGGAGTTCTTGCCAGGACAAATCAGTTGAGATGAGCGCAGTTCCACAGGCATTCTGACAAAACATAGTCTTGCCATACTACAGTAAATTTTCCTACTGTTTAGTAGGCCTAAAAGCAAGCAAATCCACTTGCTTCCTTCTTTTAAAGAAAGCTCTGATAGGCTGTTTGATGGGGTTTTTTTAGTCTTCTTTTCAAGACCACTTCCACTGTTGACTTCAATTAAATAAAATGCCTTAGACTTTTTATTATTATGGTTCGGTAACTGTTCTCAAGCTGCTCTCTTCCAGCAGCCAATTCACACACCTATCTTAGCCTCTCAGGCACAACTGGAAACTGCTGCCAAGGATAAACTGAAATTCCTTTTGAGTCCCTCAAGACTTCTTCAAATCTTTGCTTCCCAGTGGGACACCAAGAAGCCATATTTTATAGAAAGTAGTAATTTCATTTTTTTTCTTCAGAATGCTCACAACATGCCACTTCAGACTAGAAGCCACAGAAAATTCATTAAACTGTGAAGTATAGAGACTCAGCAATAACTCTCAGACAACGTAAATAAGGCAGACACGATAGAGAAATTAAAAACTAATTACGGATTCTTACACACACACATGCACAAACCCAAATAGCATGGCTGTCTGATGCCAAAATGCTATCTGCAAAATTAAATTATTTTTGTTGTGCAGTTTAAACTCGAGCAGATAGAGATGTAACCATATTAATAGATGGATAAATATATGTAGTTATAAAAATATAATTATAACATAAAATTCTTAGGTCATACTAAAAAAATCCAGAATTATTTACATTTTTCAGAAATAATTTCTAATTGATATACAAACAAGTACATGCCATAAGTAGACATATAAGTAGATACATTTGGTAAGCAAGTCTGTAGCAATTTCTTAAAAAGAATCAAATAAACCAAAAAATTTAGACAGCCCTTGGCATACAGTTCTCAATTGATGTTTGAATAAAGCATTTGATTTTTCTGATCTAAAGTAAATCCAAGCAGAAGTAGTACTGCTCTATTTGCAGATCTCACTAACATCCAACTATGGCATTTTTGCAAAACTTTCCATATTATATTGTAACAGGATGCAACAGAACAGTTTTTCTATCTGATTTGCTTTATTTACTTTTAAACAAAGAAGTCTCCTGAGAATTTCTTTTTAAATTAATTAATTAAATAACTAAATAAATAAATTGGGCAGAAACCCACCAGCTGGTATTTTGTAAAGAATGCATAATTCAATAGTTTTCAAACACGACGTCAACTGCTCTACCCCTGTCCATCAGTTCCGTAGCCCCATCGTAGAAGGCCACCAAATTGGTCAAGAAGGATTTCCCCTTAGTGAAGCCATGCTGGCTGCCACCAAGCACCTCGTTGTTTTTCATGTGCCTTAGCATGCCTTACAGGAGAATCTGCTCCAAGATTTTGCCAGGCACAGAGGTGAGACTGACTGGTCTGTAGTTCCCCGGGTCATCCATTTTCCCCTTCTTGAAAATGGGGGTTATATTTCCCTTTTTCCAGTCATCAGGAACTTCACCTGACTGCTGTGATTTTTTGAAATATGATGGACAATGGCTTAGCAACTTCATTTGTTGCTAAGCTCCTTCAGGACTTGTGGATGGATTTTATCAGGTTCCATGAGTTAGGTTCAGGTTCTTAAGATGGACTCAAACCAGATTCTCTCCTACAAGAGGCTTGGGGTCTTCATTCTCACAGTCCCTGCATCTGCCTTCCAAGACTTGGGTGGTATAGTCAGAGCATCAGCCAGTGAAGACTCAGGCAAAGAAGTGATTGAGAATCTCAGCCTTCTCCAAATCCTGCATAGCCAGTTCTTCTGATAGGTTCCGGAGAGGGCCCACACTGTCCCTAGTCTGTCTTTTATTTGCAATGTACCTATAGAATCCTTTCCTGTTATCCTTAACATCCCAGCCTTAGCTTTCCTAACCTGGTCCCTAGCTTCCTGGACAATATCCTTGTTTTCTTCCCAGGCCACCTGTCCTTGCTTCCACCTTTTATAAGCCTCTTTTTTTCTTCTAATTTTCTTCAGCAGCTCCTTATCCATCCAAGGAGGTCTCCTGGCCCTCCTGTTGCACTTCCTTCTAGTTGGGATGCAGCACTCCTGAAGTTGTAGCAGGTGATACTTGAATATCAACCAACAGTCTTGGCTCCTCCTGCCCTCTAGGGCTATATCCCATAGAACCTTCCTAAGCAGGTTCCTCAAGAGGCCAAAGGACTGCTCTGTTGAAGTCCAGGGCAGTGAGCTTGCTGCATGCTCTTCTCACTGTCCTGAGGTTCTGAAGTTCGACCATCTTGCAGAAGGAAGTTGTCTTCCACACAGTGGAGGAACCTCCTGGATTGCTTGTGCCAGACAGTACCGTCCCTTTAATAGATAACAGAGTGGCTGAATTCCACCATGAGAACAAAGGCCCTCAAATGTGAGGCTGCTCCTATCTCTCTGTAGAGTGCTTCATCCCCAGGTTCTTCTTGATCAGGCGGTCTGTAACAGATCCCCACAATAATGTCTCTAATCACGGTTCTCCGTTTAACCCTGACCCACAAACTCTCTATTGACTGCTCACCTGTCCCCAGAGAGAGTTCCATAGTCTCCAGCCTGCTGGGCCTGTCTTTTCTAAAGATCCTGTAACCCTCCATTCCAACACTCCAGTCATACGAGCCATCTCATGATGTTTCTGTGATGCCTATTATATCATACCCCTGCAGATGGGCACACATCTCTAATTCCTCTTGTTTGTTTCCCATGCTACAGGCATTTGTATAGAGACACCTGAGCCGAGCTCCAAATGAAGCCGGCTCATTGGCTGGAGTGGCTGGAATATCTCTACATTGCTCCGATCATTTATTGTAGGTGCTCGCAACTGACTATGTGTGTTGGAATGGAATGATGCCCCCCTCACCCAACATGTCTGGTTTAAAGCTTTCTTGACCAGTCTGGCAAGCCTCCTACCAAAATTGCTCCTCCCCTTCTTTGTCAGACCAGCTTCACCAGCCCCCAGCTGGTGAGATACCCAAACCTCTGACTATGGTACCACTGTTATAACCATTTATTAACCTGGCCAATCCTCCTAGTCCTTTTAAGGTCCTCCCCTTTATACTGGAGAATTGATGAAAAGACAGCCTGAGCTCCAGAGCTCCTAATCACCTCTCCCGGGGCTCTGTAGTCCTGGGCTACTGCTATCTATATCACTAGCACCCACATGGACCACTAGAAGTGGGAATAAAACAATAAAAGAAACCAATCAAAAAGGTAATGCAAACCAGACATTAAACATACTCAAATAGTTAAATTATTAATTGTAACAAAACAAGCAGGGTTTTTTTATATTTAAGCATGCTTTTTAGCTGCTACTCTAAATGAAAGGTGTTATACCAGGAATGTTTGCATTAAAGCCTAATCCTGTGAGTAGGACAGCAACCTCCCAGAAAATGCCTATTTTGCTGACCTGTGTCACAAGAAGGCTTATTAGCCAGCTCAGAAAAGCAGAGCAGCACTCTGTTCCTTTCATTTTCTTCCAGATTACATATGGTTAGGGAAACCCCCTATCCTGGGTTCAGCAGTAGCAGTCATTTTTTTCTCCTTCTTAATAGCTGGTGCAGTGCTGTGGTTTTGACTTTTGGCCTGGGAACAGTGCTGATAACATCGGTGTTTTTAGTTACTGCTCAGCAATGTTTAGTCTGACGAAGGACATTGTGAGTCTCATGCTCTGCCAGGGAAGAGGGGAAGCTGAGAGGAAGCAGAGACGGGACACCTGATCCAAACTAGCCAAAGAGGTATTCCATACCACAGCATGTCATACCCAGGATGTAAGTGAGAGTTACCTGGAAGGGCTGATTCACTGCTCAGTCAGGCTGGGCATCAACAGGTTGTATTGTATTCTTTTACCTTGTTATTTCCCTTATCATTATTATTACTGGTGGTAGCAGTAGTGATTTGTGTTATACCTTAGTTACCGGGCTGTTCTTATCTCAACCTGTGAGAGTTACATTCTTTTGATTCTCCTTTTCTTCCCTCTGGGACTGGGGTGGGGGGGAAGAAAGGTGGGGAGTGAGTATGGCCTGGACTTAAACCATGACAACCTATCTGTAGGAATTGGCACTCTGAACAGTCAAACCCATTTGAATGGCTGCACTTCGCTAGACAATGACACAGTCAGCTTTATATCATTCTGTCTGCAATTACCTGTAAGAGAAATCTGGGTCCTGAAATTTCAGGAAATTACTGAGGTCCAGGAAGTGGGTCAGCTGTAAGAATTTCCTTTGAGTCACCTTTTAACAAAAGAGCTCGGACTGACTGAGAAAAAAGATACCGAATAAAGCATCTTTTGACAATCTTTTTTGGCAACTGTTAAGAATAATCAATGATAGCTATATTAACGCTAGCTAATTACACTTTTAAAAAAAATCTGTAGGTATTTGGTACTCCTTTTGCTTGAGCAATTTAACACGTTTGGGATTTTTGTATTTCAAAATGTCACTTCTGTTTATAATTATTGATTTTTAGAAGCTCTTTACACTCTTTAATCCTTGTAACTAAAACTGTAATGCTTTAGCCATTCTACAGCACTAGCATTGGTCAGCTTCACATACTTGTTAAATTAAAAAAAAAAAAACAAAGGAGGAGGAAATAGGATAAGGAGGCATTGAGAAAGCAGCCTGATCACCCATCAGTCACTGTTTCAGAATCAATAACCAATTTACTACAACGTTTTATTACAGTATAGCTTAATGAGTTCTTGAGATCAAACCTGGTTACTTTTCAAGGCACATTATACCCTAAATCAACATCTACCATTTGTTTTTTCCTTTCTTTGAGTAACCAGTGACACAACTGCTTTGGCAGTTAATTCAGAAATAAAATTTAATTACTCGACATATATATATTCTAAGACAGGTTAACAAAATACTACTGAAACTGTTAACACTAATATGGTTTATTTTTGAGACTGAGCTAACAGATCTGGGAGGACAATAATCTCCCCAGACTGACAAATGGCTGTGAGAAAGCAGTGGATAATAATCTCTCCTGCTGGCAGAGCCGTAGCAGAAGTGATTAAGCCTTTAGGGTCCTACTGCTGTGAGGGTTGTTACAGTTTCTTTTGTCAGGCAGGATAACTATGATAAAATTAAAATAAATACCTATAATTAGCAGATAGAAAATACATGCACCAAAATAAACAACTGTTTACATTTATATATAGAAAATACATTCCTAATTGCTCTTCAGTTCTGAGTCAAGAAAACTGTTTGAAAGCATGCTGTTCAAAAGAATTTTATCTTTTAATCATGGTTGCAGGGAAGAAGTATCATAGAAAAGGAAGCATATTTTCCAGTGATGCCTTTGTTCTGATGGTATTTCTAAGCCAGAATGTTATTTTTCCAGATGTGATTTTTATTCTATTCTTCAAAATATTAAGAATATTCACCTGGGGAATTAATAATCACACATTTTGTCCAAACTTTATCACTATTGTTCTTAAACATTCCTTACATAAATCTGTAGGAGTAACATGTCTGATTTGGCATTTGATTATTTTCATTTCATTCACTCAGACAATGATGCTACGAAACAAGATGTTCCACCACTCTTATCAAAAACCCTCCTAAACTGACTTAAGCATACAATGACCCCTAAGTGAATTCATAACCAAAGCAAAACAAAGATGATATTTTCTCCACTCATATTACCAGTTAATACCTTCTAGATTGTGAGATTTTTCAGATTTTTAGAAACTTTATCTTTCTGCCTTATACACTGCAAGGCTCATTACAGATGAATGAATGAAATTCTAGCAACTGCTTACTTAAAATTGACTTCACTTGAAAATGCATGCTTAAAAGGGCTCTTCTCTATCCTTGAAATGCTTCTTTAAGAGATGATTGCATACAATATCATATTTCAAAGCAGTGTCAGTAATTCTTTCAAAAAAATAGCATGAGAGAGATAATTCTGTCCAAACGTAGCCTAAAGATCAGGATTACACCTTTTTTGTAGTGGATAACACATTTGAGACTTATTACATCAGAAGCCTAAGCTTCTTAAGATAATATTCTGAAATATTGTTAGAATTTGTTGAAATCTCTTAGTGTGAAGTTTGAAAGACTGGTTTAGAAATGCTCTAACCTTTCTGAAGAACTATGCAGGAGGAAATTAAAGCCTTCAAGCAGCACACTTGTTGTAGTTTAAGCCACACACAGCTCCTACCCGTACAATATTGTCTTACACAAAAAAAGTAATTCCATGAGCATAAAGCAAACAGCAGCAACAGCAGAAGAAGCCGTAAAAGGATTCACCAGTTACTTGTAATATGAAAAAAGATAAACCGAAGGGTTTAGAATTTCTCTTTAGCATTAGAGTCCTGCAGAGCACATTCACATTCTTCACAAACATAGCCCAGTGCTCTTCTCCAGGTTCCAGATTCCTGAGATTCTATTCAATCAAACCAGCTGGACTATCCTGGGACACTGCATGATAAATCTGTTAGCGTAGTTCAGATTTAGATAGGACTAGGCCTAAGCAAGACAGAAAGTAAAGGAGCAGTAACATTGTGCCTTCATGGAACTGCTGTTAAATAAATAAAATAATAATAAAAAAAAATCATTCTGAATTAAACCTTCCGAAAATGGTCATAATGTACACTAGAATTATTTAACCAAGGTACATTTCTTCAGATTAAAAGGAACAAGCAATCTAATGATATTTGAAAAGTCAAAGAAGATTTGGCTTTATAGGCTAAAAGTCATGTTGAGTTATTAGCCAGATCTTTCATGAGAAAAAAAACTGTCAAGGATGCAGAGAATGTGATCATATTTTCTCCTTCACGAAGTAAACAAAACTTTAAATTCTATAAATTGAATCTTATACAAGACAGAGATATTATCTAGTGTGACTCCCTGTTACACTTAAAGATAGAAAGAGTGGTAGTGTCAGAAGTTTCCAATGGGTTTCACTGCAACCACAATGACATTCTCACAGCCAATATGCCGAATGACCAAAGCATGATTTATTTAGAGTGATAAAATCATGCAATAAAATCTGAGCAAAGTAAGACTTTAAGGACTGTTAATTTACAGGGGTGGTGAGCATTCTAGGCATTAAGACAGCAAAGCCTTAAAGCATATAGGTTTGATGGATTGGGAGCAGAATACACATTGCATTTCAGGATTAAATTATGGGTTGATGATATCGCCTTTCTTTTGACCTTATGAACGAAGACTCATCATGAAAAATATTTTTGAAAATTAGGTCAGTTAGTTTTATTCTCTAAGCTGTTACAGATCAACTGAGCCTTACACTTTATCTGTCCCCATATCTACAGAAAGACCCTGAAATGCATAGCTACAGACTCCAGTCTTATTCAGATGTTCTTTACTGTATTTTAAATGTTGAAAAAAGCCTGAAACAGGCAAGGGGATCTATTGCAAGAAATTCTATGCGTTTTAATGATAGAAATAAAGGTAGCATAGTAGAGTCACTAGTAGAACTGTTAATTTTTTCCAGACCCCAAATCCAGAGCCAGATTTGTTGATTTATTTGAAAGGCTATCCTCGTCTTCCTCCTCTACTGCTGGCTACGTGGAATATACACTGTGTTGTTATGACAAACTTCCAGCCTAACCTCTTACTTATGAAAGTGGCAGTCCAATATTCAAAACTGCTTACAGCTGTGTTTTGTTCAGTAACAATTACTGTGCAAAAGGAAACAGAGCAAGAAATTTTACTAAGAGTTACAGCCGAAAGCAAGAGAAGATAACTACATGCTATATGCATACACTTAAAGAACTGGGCTTCAAAAGGACCATGCACTCTTGGAAGATCTTTCATGAATACCTGGAACAGATGCTTTTCACAGAAAGAGTATCAAATTAGCCTAAGTTATTTCATTAAAAAATGTCAAAATGGGACTCTAATAGACTTTGAACCCTCCATAAAAATCCAGATCACTATTGGGTGTTTTTCATTATATTTCTTTCCATACTCCAACAAAAATCAAACTAATCATCTCAAATGAAAATGTGCCTCAGGGAACATTTGATTAAAATGTATGATATTGAGGAACAATGATTCATTGGTAATCATAAAATTGTAATACTGATAGCACATGAAATTGTATCATTTTTCCAGAAAGCAATATATTTTCCAAAAACAGGTGGATGGCTAACACTGTATTATGTAGACAGAAACTATATGGAAAAGCACATGGAAGTGACCTTTAGTCTGATCGACTATCACATACTATTACACATACATGATCCTAGAGACTGAGATATTTTCACTGACTTACTAGATTAACGTCACTTGGGTATCATGGGTATCACTATTGCATATCATTGTGTCACACAAATGAGTGTAATCATAACAATCAGAAGTTGCATTGAGAATGTGAGAGGCAGACAGTGGGTGGATATGAGCTACTGTAGCTACAATGAAGTCACTAAGGCTATACTGGTTTGGATTTGGTTGCTAAATTGCAATAATAATACAGAACCGGATTTGTATTACAGCACTCTTGAGCAGGAGGTTAAAAGGGAGTAAAATGCACATTGCAAGATGTGCAGCAGAAATTTAATAGTACAAATTCATAGTAGAATTCTTTCATAGTAGAAATTTTACCTTATCAGGTAAAATATGCTAACCAGAAAGATCTCTTTGCAAGTTGTTAATATCAATTCTAAGAGAAATATTTACATTTTTGTGTAAATAATAATGCAGGTTTCTGTTTCAGTTTCTTCAACTAAACTCTGTTCTTCAACTTCTAATTCTGTTTCAGTACTTCAACTGAAAACTGTTGATGGAGCAAAACTGAAAAAAAAGTGCCAAATATTCACATCAATTTTAGTATTGTAAATACTTTGAACTGAGCTTACTGATTACATCAAAAGCAGGGGAAAAACTTACAACTGCCTATACAACTGGCTGATCTTGCTATGATCAGAAGGCTTTTCTGCCCCATCTATTTCAGCTGATTATATCCCAACACCAGCAAGTTACATGAAATAACTGCACAGACAGTAAAATTCAAATACCAATTCTAGCAATAGTTTGAGAAGAACCAGAAACTCACTGAAGAAAGGATAAGATTTCAAAGATATTTGGACAAACGAGAAAAAAATAATTTTAAAACCTCAAGGATACACGTCAGTCAAGACAAGCGCAAAGTGCTCCCTGAAGAAAAAACTACTTGGCAAAATTAGTAACGCTTCAGATATGGGTTTATGTCAGTGTCAGGGAACTGCTTTTCAAGGACACAGACCTGAAGAACTGAGTTCACAGATGAGTATCAGGAATGAAAAGGATTCTAACAGAAAGAACTTGAAAAAGCAAGGGGTTTTGGGATAAGGAGGGGAAGACTGAAGAGAAACAACAGGACGGTTTTCACTCTGAAAGTTTGTCATAAAAAGAAGAAGATCCTTCTAATGCTTGTTGGGTAACAGACAGTAAGTAATAAATTTCAGGAAAGATTTATAGTAAGAGGTTTTTGGGCTTTTTTTTTTAAATATCATCCTAATAATATGAGTCAGATTTCCTAGCATGTTATGAGTTCATCACTGCTTTCGTTGTTTTAAAACATTTGCCAGAATTGGCTCAAGGCCCAGAGCTAAGCTAAATGATCACCTGACAACCTTACCAGTACTGTTTTTATGTTTCTATAGAAAATGATACTGCCCTAAAAAAAGCAACCAACCCTTCATAAATTATAAAACTCTTTCTCTAAGTACAGCCTCTAAGATCTTCTGATGGGTCAAATATAACTTTAGACTGTTAAATATTTGAGGCAGGGACTGTGCACCTACTTGAGTCTGCAATATGTTAGCATAGCTATTCCTAAAAACAAACTAAAAAATTATACCAGTTTCAGAACAGTCTGGTACAGTGCTGTGAATAAGCTCTCAGTAAAACATATACACAGTTCCTGATGATAGGCTCTTTCCACTCTCTTCCACTCCAGATACTTGGATAATGTGGTGGCTCTATTCAGTTTTCAGGTAACTTCAGTCATTAGTAAACGTTTATTAAGAACTTTTTATCAAGTGTAGAAAGAAATACAAAGCTATATAAAATCACTTAAAGAAAATATAAAGATTTCTAATTTTACAAACACAAGAACTAAGGAATCATGTCTGCCTTCACTTACATCAGATACTTTATAACCTTAAAGGTCCTGTTACTAACAGCTGCCTTTGAAATCAAAGCCTTTTTGTTTTTCTTTCTCATTGGGATGTTTTCCTAATCAGCATCAGAAAACAAATTTTCTGACCATCCAAATAAAGACAAAAAAAGAGGCATTTTGATAGATACATTTTAAAAATCTATTTTCTTCAATATATATTTCTGTGCCTGTGAAGAATAAAGTTTTAGGAATCAGTTTCCTTTAAGTCTAATGAAATAAAAGATCTGCATTCAAGATCAAGTGCACAGCTTTAGTTATGAAAACTACATTCCTTCTGGCCTGTAGGAACATTAATGATGCTCGTCCTCCTCTGCGATAAAGTGTGGAGAAAGCAGCTATTTACTGGTGTTTGAGTTTTGTAACGTTTCTCTTCAGCAGTTAGAAAAATCTAATTTCTTTGTGTTATCATCCATCACAACCTTTTTATGCTGGCTCCTCACTAATATCGGTCACAACAGCTTAGATTGATGACTGTGGTCTTTTCCAAGTACAGATGCTTGGGCTTAAATCAAAACATGTGCTGGTCAAACAATATGTATTAGGGCAGTACCAGCAACACACAGCAAGCTTTCTCTTCTCAGTTTTTCTCTGACTTTAATAAAAGCTCTTCTTTATTTGTGGTGTTTGAAGTATTACCCTACTGCTGTCATCAGACTGTGTTATTAGTAATTTAACAGCACAGAAAGCTGAAAGAAAGCAGCTCTCACTAGAATTCTAAACAACCCAGTTATTTGATTTTTGGTGCCATACAGTGGGAAGCCTACACTAGGAATTTTGTATGTATAACAGTCAAAGATCTTATTTTTTTCATGTCCTTCTATATATGTCTTGCAATTCAAACCTAGGTATTTTTGATACTGAGATATTTTGATAGAGAGATCTGTGCCCTGAATGATTAGAAGCACACAAGCAAAACTGAGATATACAATAAGTTTAAGTACAAAATGCATGCAAACCCCGTCTATTTTGCTTAGTTCTGAAAGATAAGCCAAGTCACACAGCAAATTACAAGCATCAAAAAGGCATTCAGACAAATTTTCAGAACCACTATTGCTTGTCTGCAAGTTGGCAGAACAATATGATGCTTTCAGAGAGCAGAAGATAATATGCAATTCTGCTTTTCTTTTGTGCTGGGTTTTTTTGCAGCTATTTGATAACGTGATTACAGTAAAAGCTACAAAACACTTTTCAAGACCAATTAAGTACAAAATTCGAATTATATTAGTAAAGAATTATTGGTTGAAGAGTCTTGTCTCAGCAGGAGTCTTTGAAAGCTGCACAACTACCCTGTTTTTAGCCAGAAAAGAATTTTCAGAGGTGGCGAGGCACTGGAATGTGTTGCCCAAGGAAGCTGTGAGTGCTCCATGCCTGGCAGTGTTCAAGGCCAGGTTAGACAAAGCCTTGGCTGGCATGGTTTAGTGTGAGGTGTCCCGGCCTATGGCATGGGGGTTGGAACTAGATGATCTTAAGGTCCTTTCCAAACCTAACCTATGATTCTATGAACTTTTATATGGATAAGAGACTTATATTTGTCAAACTGATGGACTTAAAGGTTTGAATTCTAAGCAAAGACCTACTTGGAGCTAGCTAGTAACAAAGCTCATGGAAGGGTATTTTTGCAGATACTTCTGACTTCTCCTTACAGAGAACGACTTGGTGGAGTTAGTCAATGAGAAATTTAACATGAGCCAGCAGTGTGTGCTCACATCCCAGAAACCCAACCGTATTTTGGGCTGCATCAAAAGGAGCATGACCAGCAGGTCGAAGGAGGTGATCCTGCCCCTCTACTCTGCTCTCGTGACAACTCACCCGGAGTATTGTGTGCAGTTCTGATGTCCTCAACATAAAAAGGACATGGAGCTGTTGGAACAAATCCAGAGGAGGGCCACGAGGATGATCAGGGGACTGGAGCATCTCCCATGTGAAGACAGGCTGAGAAAGTTGGGGTTGTTCAGCCTGGAGAAGAGAAGGCTGCTTGGAGACCTCATAGCAGCCTTCCAGTATCTGAAGGGGGTTATAAGGATGCTGGAGAGTGGGAGTTGTGAGCGCTCCATCCCTGCTGGTGTTCAAGGCCAGGTTGGACAAAGCCTTGGGTGACATGGTTTAGTGTGAGGTGTCCTGCTCGTTGCAGAAGGGTTGGAACTAGATGATCTTAATGTCCTTTCCAACCGTAACTATTCTATGATTCTATGAATACAAGTACTTCCCATTAAATCATTGACATAATGTTTTTACTATTCTTTGTACTCAAAAAACAATTGTTATCATTGGTAAATGATATACTAAAATATGCTTGAGATGTTCAAAAGGAAAAAGTTAATAAAGATTCTCTATTGCAGGACAAGGAGAAAAGTAGACTCCACAAGGGCAGAATACATCTTGTTGCATTCAGCCTTCTAGGCGTTCAAGTCAGGCCCCTACCAACAGGTTATAAATGTGGCTTAGTTTAGAACCTGCAGTTTAGAACTGCAGTGATTTCAGCAAAGCTCTAGACCTGTTTCAAGAGTCTTAAAACTTCTGAAATTTCCTTCTATGCAGCTCAGTTTTGCAAATATTTGCATCAGACTTGTGAGTGGCACTGCTTCCTTCTCAAATATCCGAAGCACTAGTGGCTAGAGATGGGAAGATAGAATGGTACTGAGGTCACAGTCAAAGAAGAAATTATACTGTTGTAACAGATTTTTGAATTTGAGCACGGGAATGATGTCAGAGAAGAAAATTTTACCAAAGTTTATCCTGTCACAAAAACATTTTATTTTCCTATCTGTTCCCTTATGCATATGCACTTTTTCAGCAAAGATGATATCTAAATCCATTTATCATATTTAATTTCATTAATTGTTATTATATATAACTAAAATCAAAGAGCCAGACAAACCAAAGCCTTTTCTACACCAGAATTTTCTTTTTCTTAAACCATAATGTCACAAAATTATCCCATCAAAGTGAAAAGGAAATATAAAGATTTCTAATTTTACAAACACATCAATTGTATTCTTCTATCTTAAGTTGACATGGAAAGAGAAAATTATCTTCTTCTTTCTATCTTACTGTACAGCACAAACGTAATACAATGGGGGATCACCATTGCTTTCATATTTCTTTCAATCAATACAGCTGTATTCAAAACTTCTTTTTTTAAGTCTGGGAAGATCCAGACTTCTATATCTTGTGTGATATACAAGCATAAACTGGTGGGTATTAACAGAAAATGACACTTGTTCTAGCTTTCAGTGGCATTGTAAAAAGTGGTGTGAATTATAAACCAAGATGAATGGTTTAACAGAGTGCTAACCTTAGTGATTATTGGCATTTTATTGTTATTTTCTAGACCTACTCCAGAATTTCATGTCATCGTATACTCACAAAAAACCCTGATGATTTGAAACAAAACAGCATTTATATAATTTCTTCCTACAAATGACTTTCCAGGAGTCCTAACTGGTATACTGTGTAAGCTGTTGAATCTTGAAACAAGGTACAGCATCAGTGTTAATTAGCAGGGACAGAGTTCAGAGCAGAAATTTCTTATTTGTAGAAGTAAGTAGCTTGTAGTCCCCTGATAACAGCACTTGAAAATCTTTGATTCATAGTGTCCATGAACCAGCTAACATACCACTGATATAGTTAGCAGCTTTTAAAACTAATGCAGATAAGTAGAAGTATAATAGGGAAAATTACTTATTTTTAGAAATGGTCAAAATTTCTAAGGAATTCTCTAACAAAGAAAATTATCTCTTTAAGTGAGTAAGGGAGTATGAAAGCAAAAAGAAATGAGAAAGCCAACGATTTACCTAAGTAAGGAGGCAGGGTATGTAATTCCTCCATGTTGCATCACAAAATACAGTATTAGACACTGTGGGAGGGGTTGTAAGGCTTTGTTCTTGCTGTCAGGATGCGCCCAGAAGTACTGTTGTGCTGCAGGTGTCAAGGCACAAAAGTTGTGCCAAATGGACCCCCAGGAGAATCATACACAGCACAACACAGCAGTCTGTAACACCTATACACACACACGCATGGTAAATTTCTTGAATCAATATGTCCCTGCAACTTCAGGCTTTTCAGAGCTCTGAGATAATTACAACTCTCTTCCTTTAGAAGGAATATTATTTGTTGAGAAATGTGGTCCTTGTGATCTAAGAAATATATCATCTGGGCAGCCAATATGTGGAAACAAAGAAAAACAAAACATTGCAAACATCCTCTATGGGAGTTGTAGGATGTGCATTAAAACTTTATTCTCAAGGATCACTCCTGGGGTATTTCACAAAATGGGAACTCAAAGAAGGCATTCAGAAGCCTTCTGAAGCACCAAAACGATTTACCCTTAAGCCTCCTCTTTTCTACATGCAAAGCAAAACTATATACTTATCAACAATCAAAGCTGAAAATGCAGAAGGCTTGCATGAGCTATTTTAGGCAGAGGTCACATAAATTATCATCATCCTCATTTTAAAATTTTTAGAATTAAAACCCAGAAATTTTAAAACTCAAATGAAAACTTAAGCAGATTGAGTATTTCATACTATATCCACTCCATGAGTTCTCACAACTGGAAGTACCATCCAGGAATAGTTAGGTGCACTGGGATTTGGGTGGTAGCTCATGTATTTGCTTCAAATATCATCAGTACTAAATATTGTCACTGGTACAGATACAATATCCTTATTGCATCGTGGTACCACGCAAAGTTCTGCTCAGTCATATTTCTGAAAGATGGTCTCAAATTGAAATAAAGACAAAAGTTTCCACAATGACCACAATGACTGTATGTCTGTTACTTTTAAGCCTGTGACAAAGAACATATTCAGTTGTTTATTTGTACTTGTATTTGGTTTAAGTAGCAAGATCTTGGTAGTGGCAGGGAGGCTGCAGAGCAACCTCTCCAGTGCAGAGGAGCCCACACCAGAGCAGGAGGGTATTCCTGAAAGAAGTTGAAGTCAATGGAGAGATGAATCTGGAGCTGCAGAGCATGCGAAGAACCCACACAAGAGTAGGGAAAGTGTGAGGAGGAAGGACTGGCAGAGGTGTTATTAACTGATTGCAACTCCCTCATTCTTCATATCCCTGTGCCACTTGGCACAGAAGAGGAGGTAGAGGAGCCAGGAATAAAGGTGTCAAGTTAGTTTTTGGTTCTCAGTATCCAACTCTATTTGGTAATAATTTAAATTAATTTTGTCTTTTTTTTGCCCCAAATGATACTTGTTAAGTAATCCCCCTGTCTTTTTGTCCATCCATAAGGTTTTCCACTACATTTTCTTCCCCAACCACTGCTTGGATCAGAATTGCATAAATTACATGGTCATTCTTTGCCTCTTGGACATGAACTTTTTACCCCTCAGCAAAATCTCTCTCATTTACTATCCCTCTCTCCAAAACACTGGATCAGAAAATATCTTTTACAACTTCCACACATGTTCATCAGATGATGTCTAGTACCTTTCTCAGGCAATCAAACAGTACCTGTGGCAACACCTAAAATTATTTAAAAGACTTGCATGTAAAGGATAATTGAAGCTTGACCATCCTTTGTTTAAAAAAAAAAAAAAAAAAAAAAAAAAAAAAAAAAAAAAAAAAAAAAAAAAAAAAAAAAAAAAAAAAAAAAAAAAAAAAAAAAAAAAAAAAAAAAAAAAAAAAAAAAAAAAAAAAAAAAAAAAAAAAAAAAAAAAAAAAAAAAAAAAAAAAAAAAAAAAAGAGGTAGAAAATGGAGTGAAAATGGAGTTTTCAGCCTGACACAGATGCAAGTAGAGTTCATATTCCCAATGGGAGTTCAGAAATTACACATAAGCATATTCCCTAAATAACCACTGTAATTACTGTGACCTAGAACAAGGACCTTCATTTAATATTGTTTTAGTTACGAACATTGGTGAATTGCAGAAGTCTGGGAGAGAATCTGAGGCAAAGCTTTGCCAGATGTCATGTGCAACACAGGGGCTCCAGAAGAGCTCTGGGAAAGAAGCCTCTGTGAGAACATTCCAGGACTAACATCCTACTTCAGTTTTGGTCCCCTAGGATTTATTGTTCATTTAGCTCCTTGTAACACCTAGAAGTCCTTTAACACTTTTCAGTGAACTTCACTAAATTGCATGGTTGTGTTATGGTTTGACCAAAACCATACATAGCAAAATAATCTACGGATCATAAATACGTTTAAGAGCTTTATAGGTCAAAATACTCACATGAAAGGATGTCATTTAAACAACTTTGTGCATTTTAGAGTGCTGAGAAAATACCAAAGTAAATAGTAAATAACAAAGGATTTGAATTTTTAGTGTGACTATTCTTATTTATATTTAATAAATTTGCATACCTGTTTTCACTGGCTGCTTTTGACAGTTGTATATGCACTGTGGCTACATTTCAGTCAAGATTTCATATACTATAGTCAGCTTTTAACTTTTTGATTGCTTATCTGAACTGACAGTTTAACAGGGGCTTTTTGATTATCTCTTTAGACATAAAATGGACTTTGAAGCTGTATGCTACCTGTTATAATTGACAATTTGTTCACCTAAGCAGTTTTTCCTTTTAGCTAGGGAAAATACCCAAAACACATCTTAGGAAAAGGTATATGACAATCCTCTGAAAAGCTAAGACTGTCTCCCTCACGCATATCTTACATTATGTTTACCTAACATAGCGTTTATTTTTCTGCAATTAATACAAACAGTTGACCTTAGTAAACTCATGACACAATAGCACTTCAGAAATACCTAATAAGCCCTCAGTAATCTCTCATGCCTTTTCCACAGACGTGTACTTCTTATGCTATCAGTGTGGCTCACAAAACACCCAGGAGCTATTCTGGAAGTATTTTTGACTCTTCTTCCTAGCCCTGCAGAACACAGCTGAACAGGGCCTGAATCATAGAATCATAGAATATTTAGGGTTGGAAAGGACCTTAAGATCATCTAGTTCCAACCCCCCTCCCATAAGCAGGGACACCTCACACTAAACCATGCCATCCAAGAATATTTTATTACCTTCTCTAATAGGAGGAAGCATCTATGAGTTAGACACCATTTCTGTTATCAGCAACAGTACAAAACTAACCCACAATAATACCGTTGTCTAATTAGTTTCTTACTCTGGTAGTGACTCTGAATCTGCACATTAATATAGCACAATTTTAACATGGTTTGTTGGAGAGCCATAAATTTCCACCAAAAAAAATCCAGCCACTACCTCATCTGAAGCACAGCCAAGTGCTCAGAGGTCTGCAGGATTTATTTATGTTTTTCAACTCAGCAAGAGAATGTATGGTTTGCAGAGCAAAGGCTTTTGCGTGTCCATGAAACAACTGCAGTATCCATGTATCACTCTGGTAACTGTTGGGAAAGGTTGTTTTTATAATGATGACTAATGCACATTTCTAAGTACACTAGAAGCAACATCAAACCTTGTTTAAATAAAAGCTTTTTATGATCAACGTATCTTTCAATCGTCCCTATTTTTTTGTGCCACATGACTATGACAAGTAGTATCTGAGTTGTTGACTTTCACTGGTTTTCTCTTTATACCTGTCACCTTTATCACTGATAGTTTTCAAGATAAACCCAATACAACACCATAAATTAGATCTAATGGCTAACCATGTATTCGACCCTTTCAAGCTCTAATTACTCTAATGCTATCTTAACTTTAAGTTTTGTCTAAGTTTAAGCACAGTGCATTAAACTGTTTTTTTAAGTGCACAGACATTAATAGTAATAAGCCTTTTAATTTATGCATTTCTGTAATAATTTTTCTGTACAAATGAAATGTGATTAGCACCCTGCAGCATCAAACTGTTTGTAAATAATGCTTTTATAAAGATAAGTGTCAAATGAAGAGTTTCAAGGCCATACAAATGGCCTAAGTCACATCTGAGGCACATTTCCTACACTTGTAGCATGCAAAAAGCTATGGTACCCATTTTGGGGGTAGGCAAATGTATGGTCTGGTCTGGAGTTAAAAGTTCAAGCACGATATTTTTATAAACACTAATCAGAAAAGCCACATGTATTTTATTATTTGGTTTACTATGGTATCAAATGGAAATGTCAGTCTGACATCCAGTCTGTGTCCTTAATCAAGTGTTTGTTTGTTTGTTTTTTAATGTAGACAGGAAGAATGAAGCTGGAAAAAAAAGACAGTACATCTCTTTACATCACTTTCTCAATCTTCAACACCACTAATTTTAACTGTAACAAACATTTACAGAACAGACCAAGTTCACAAAGCTAAGAGGTTATCATAAACGCGAGTCATGGTTATAACTCTTATTAGAGTGATTCCTGTAATGTGTAGAAGTATATTTAGAAATAAATAAGGTACCAATTTTTCAATGTAAATAGGAACTTCGTGAGCAAAAAACTTAGAATTTACTTACATGGCCTTTCAAGAATTTTGACCCATAAAACTAAGACTGTCAGGAGAAATCTTAGCATGTCAAGTGATCATTTTTTTTTTGGTTGGAAGAATTCCACTGACCCAGAGATAAGCAGTTTCTGTGGGGGTTTTGCAGTACTAAAGAAATAACACTAATGATTAACTTTGATAGGACAAAATCATAAAGGTGGTTGGGCATTTAGCAGCAGTGCAGTAAATACAACAGCAGAGTAATTTTGCTTAGCATGTGAACTACTACAGACTGGATACACAGGTGAAGATTTATAGTCAGCAATCCCTGGGAAAACAGATCAATATTTAGACTTAGAATAAGTGGAAATTTTTGGAGCCTTTTCCAAAAAGCCTGGTAGAAAATGCACTGTTTCATACAGTAAGAAAGTCTTTCAAAATGATTGATATTGCTAAAGAGGAGCAGAAGTAGTTCACTTTACTTTCCTCATATATTGTTTCCTTTTGCTACATGCAATTACCAATAAATTTATACAAAACATCAGTCAACTATAACAAATATTCATTTTGGGGGGTCCACTGTAGAGAAATAAACACAGAAAGAATTTACTCTTCTGAAACCTGCAAAAGCATGAGAGATTAAGAAAAAAACTGATTCTTGAAAAGTCTTTACCAGATGTTCCTAGGATTGTCTTTTGTATCAACACACATTTCAGACTATATTAAGATTCAGATTTAGATTTAGACTATATTAATATTCCAAGAGTCTGAAACAGGAATTGTTTTATGCTGTCTTTCAGTGCTGCATTCGATGGCATTTGACAATTATTTTCCAACTTTAGGCTCAATTTTTAAAAATATGAAGGCAAGTGTAAAAATATTAATGTTAATTAAGCTTCATTTTACAAGGATGGTGGAGAAGGAATTGTGGAAGTATGCATTCTGTTTGCTTTATTGGAGACAACTGACAGGAGAATGGATTAAAATTATTAAAAGAGCAAACTGGACAATGGGAGCAAGTCAGTTAAAAGAGTTCAAATGCTTAACAAAATCTGATGGGAAAATGAGTAATGTGTTCCACAGAGAGGCAGGGAGTAAGATTCAATTATTTGCCAGACTGGCTGTCTGCTTCCATGACACATACAGGGTGGTTCTCCAGGCAATTCCTCCCCTGGGAATGCAGATGCCACTTCGTTACTGTGGAAAGGGTAAAGAGGGTCCTGCTGAGGGTTAGGCAGAACTGTGCCATCCCCAGATCACCCAGCTGTGACAGCCTGCCAGTGAATCTTGAGAAAGGACTAGTGCCTATGTCTCACATTGTTCCTGGAGACTTTCACTATGATAATTTAGGGCCAGGATGTTGTCCAATCTGTCCCTATTTGTCAGCTGTCAGAGGTGGCCTCATCCATGTTGCTTTTGGACTGTCATGCTCAGTGGCTTGTACTCTGCATGGCTGAAAGTCTGGGTGGCAGAGTGGCAGCCTCCATGTTCCAGCTGCGAGAGCCTTGCGAAACCAATTACCTTTGCTGAACAATTTTTCTATGCTAGCCTGTGACCAGAGATTAAAGGTTGCAAAAGCAGCCAAGGGGTGATTTTACTACAAATAAATTGCCCAGAAATGTAGATTTCTCCACAGCAATTATAACAGTTGGCCACTGTGATGCAGCAGCTTGGTTAAGAAATGTCTTTCAACCACTCTGTATGTGCTAGTAGAAAAGACTAAATGAAAAAACAAATGAAAACCAAAAGGCAATTACTATTTTATGTCAATAAATGTCTCATTCTCAGAAGGCAATTTGTGAACAGATATAATTGTGCATCCTCTGAAAAGGAGACTGAAAATCCTTTGACATTTAATTTTTTTCCTCTCAAAAAAAAGTTCTTCATTATTAATAGGTCTTATTAAACTAACAGTAGCAAGCAGGCAATTTCACTCTGTAAAATACAGGTAGAAGCTGACCTTTATACTATTTGAAAAACAGCAATTTATTCATATTATCTGAAGATTATTGTTTTGCTGATAACAATAAGAATGACTCATTCTGAATTTCTTATGTATTCTAAACTCCTGGTGACTTTAACAATAAAAATTATCATCAAGTGTCCTACATGGGGAAATGGCAGAAAATTCAGGACTGGATCCAAGTAGCTATACATTATGAATGTATAATGTGAACGATCACAAATGTGTTTTCTTGTTAAAAATAGCTTTTACATGAAATAGCTTTCCAGAAAAGTAACCAGCTTATGGTTCAGTGCCTTCATTTGAATGTGTCAGGTAAAGTGTCTCAGTGTGTATTACCGTAATTCAAAATAATGTTGCAGAAGGAATAATAAGAGGGGTTTTAACCTGAAGTTCATTTCAATTAAACTGAAAATATTATTCCTGATAGTCTGTACAGTCTGAAATTTGCATTGGTGCTGAAGCGTTACATGGCACTGCATGTCTTTTAAATGCATATTGTAAAAGGGGAATAAAGGGGTTATCTGTCTCCAGAGACACATCATGGGCACTGTCATACCCACAAGCTCACTTCTCAATGGTGTGGTTGCCTATTTGCCATATGGAGCCAGTATTAGACTAAAGGTTTAAGTGTAGTAAGATACAGCTTGAAATGGGTACAAAGAAGCCTTGTAGATCCAGCCAGTGAGTAGCTAGAGAAAGATAAGGAAGCAACACTCTGCAGTACTCAACGCTTAGAGAAAACAGAGCAGTCTAATCCAATACATATTGACAGAAGTTGTACCTTTTCAGTTAGCTTTGACAATGACCTTTATTCTACAACTAATTAGCCTTGCTTCTGGAGATTAATAATGATAGGGTTTTTTGTTTTGTTTTGTTTTGTTTTGTTTTTTTTCCTTTTTATGTGATACTTTTTAATTAGAGTCCCTAATGGTGTTCCAGGAATTTGTAGACAAATATTGTCATGGTGGCTATCATTTACAATACTTAGATTGTTCTTGTTCCAAGAAGCTTTTGTCACTTTCTACTACAGTGTACAACAACAAAATAAATCATTATTAAGGAATTCTGTAAGCAATCTTCAGATTGCTTTGACTTAACGTCTACATTTTAAATAGATTGCTGTGACTATCTTACAATGTCTTTGACATATATGGGCTTACTGAGTCCTGCTTCTCTCCTTTAAACCTATTATGCTTCCATTGCATATTACACCTTCACACCTTAATAATCCAGTACTTTATCACATAGTCATAATTGCAAAGTATAATCACTCTAGTTAATCCCAGCCCAGTTTTTCTCATGAATCCTTCCCTTCCAGGAACAGCTGTGAATCACAAAACTTTGAACCAATTTCTGCTGGGATTTTTTTAATCTTACTACTTTCAGGACAGTAAAGAATCAAAAGATGTAGCACCAAAAAATGTTACTTGCATTTATTCATTAAAAATGTTATCTGCTAACATGACATATAGAAATTCATCTTTTTTAAATGAATTTCAATTCTCACTATAGTATAACAACATGGCCTTTAATAGCAGACAAGAAATAAGGTAACACTAAGCTACTCAGAGGTTATTCCCATCCTCCTCTTGTTTCTAATTGATAAAATGTAGCATTTCTGAGAATCACAAGATGACACCTGTAGCGACTGAAGAAAAATACCTAAGCTTTCAATTCTAATTTCGAATACCACTTCCAGAAATACTTTCTATCTTCTATCTTGCTGTTGAATGACAAACTCCTGACTGGTATCAGACATGTGAAGAACTGATAAACATTAAACAGAATCTAGTTATTAAGCACTTAGTGTCATTTGATCTTCAACAAAACAAGCTGAAGCAGTTGATTGTTAGCTGAAACTATGATCATATACTTGCAATTTGGGGGTAGAAGAAATTTGCAACTCAAATAAAAAATAAATCTGCAAAAACAGATAGTTTCTTAGAAAATCCCAACATCTATTGCAAGAAAATAATCATAGCACTATGCAAAGTAAATATGCAGTACATTTGATTCTTCATTACTTAAAGTATATATCCCCCTTAATATGTTAAAAATATCATGTTATATGATTAATTTCATGTACACATTTAAAGATATGGTAATTCAAGGAAAATTAATGACTTACCCAAAGCATAGAATCATAGAATCACAGAATAGTTAGAACTGGAAAGGACCTTGAGATCACATAGTTCCAACCCTCCTGCCATAAGCAGGGACAGCTCACACTAAACCGTGCCACCCAAAGCTTCGTCCAACCCGGTCTTGAACACTGCCAGGGATGGAGTATTCACAACCTCCCTGGGCAACCCATTCCAGTGCCTCACCACCCTCACAGGAAAGAATTTTTTCCTTATATCCAATCTAAACTTCCCCTGTTTAAGTTTGAACCCATTAATCCTTGTCCTACCACTACAGTTCCTAATGAATAGCTCATTCCCAGTATCCCTATAGGCTCCCTTCAGATACTGGAAGGCTGCTAGGAGGTCTCCATGCAACCTTCTCTTCTCCAGGCTGAACAATCTCAACTTTCTCAGCCTGTCTTCGTATGGGAGGTACCCCAGTCCCCTGATCATACTCATGGCCCTCCTCTGGTCTTGGTCCAACAGCTCCATGTCCTTTTTCTGTTGAGGACACCAGAACTGCACACAATACTCTAGGTGAGGTCTCACGAGACCAGAGTAGAGGGGCAGGATCACCAAGTGAAACTTCACATTCCTACCACATCCAAGAATTCCCCAGTTTTAGCCCTGTCAAAAGGTTGCATTTTCAATTTCTCTAAGTAAACGCCAAAGGAAAATAAATAAAACCTCAATTCTAATTTACAAGCTTATTCTTCCTTCCTCCTACACATAATAAGCCAGAAAAGTTTATGACAAAATTCTCTATAAAATTTTTTAGGAACTAAGGTTTCACCTCAGAGAAAGAGCACAGCTGAAAAAAAAAGCAATAGAAAATATGAATTATATTCCTTATCGTTAAAATACCAAGACAATGTTTTTTTCCCATTCATTTTTAGAATTAGACTCTCTTAACTATTCTCAAATACATTCCAAAGCAGGAGCAATGCTCTAATTTATGAATTCAATTATAATAAGATTCAAGTAATAAAACTATTATTAAATCAATTTTTTCTCAGAAATGTGCACCCTTGTAGTACAGTAGTAATATATTGTGAATCACTTGGTGTTAAATACTTCTTACTGCCTGCAGGGTAAGACTAGTCTTTATAGAAATAAGAATGAGGGAGATTATTCAAAAAACAAGTTTATAAAAACTGTTTTCTCCATGGGAAGTGGTTTAATGTAGTTTCCAGGCAGCTTCCTGGCCATCTGGGTTCACTACAGTTCACATCAAACCACAGGCCTGCGTAGATTCATCTCATTGATGAGACTGATCATGTAAAAGTCCTAAAAACCATCAAAAGAAAAGGTATTGTCTTCTGAGGATAAATAGCATGCAAAAAACTACCAGTGCTTAAACTGCATTTTCAAATGTAGATGCCTAAACCAGGTCACAAAGATTAACTGAGGAGGCCTAATTTTCAGAAAAGTTCGTTCTGAAATCCACCATAACTGTCACAGTTCAACACTTCTAAAAATCAGCATCATTATTTTTATTCCCACATTGCCAACTACAGGCTCCTTTGTTTGAAAGTTTTCAAATGTTCACTTATCACCCAATACAGTAAATAAGAATCAATTGTCCTCCAATCTTTCTTACTCTTAAGAGACTTCTAACATCACCAGTTCCTTAACAAACCTTGCTGTTATTCCTGCCTTTCAGTTCCTCAGGTGTTTGACTGTTCTAATGAATTAACCCATGATATCTCTAAGCCCTCTTTAAAAACTGCATTCAAAATGTCTCTCCATTTCCTCTGGGCCTGGCTGTGACCCTTCTATATAGCACACACAAAACGTCCAGTTGCCTTTGCATGCTGTTGCATGCAGATGTCAGGTCATTCGCCACCTTCCCAACTCTGGAGAAGAGTTGAGGACCTGCTCTGTCCTGCTTTCTACTCATGTAACCATTGCATTAAATCTCCACTCTCTTCCTCCCATCAGATATCCATGATTAGGATGCTATGCAGAGTGGCAAGTTGAGTTGCCATAAATATTGACCTTCTGCTACTTGTTCCTTCTCAGCAGCAGAGAACTAAAAATGAGACTGATGTTCGCTGAGTCACCAGCTTTCTCTCTGGCTGCTTCTGAAGCAGTACAACTAGAAACAGCTCTTGAACTGTAAAGCCTTTAGATGGAAACTCTCTTATTTTTAAAATAATAACCAATAGAATGGATGTGACTACTGTCTGTGGTTAATAAAATAAGACAAAATTGCACAATTTAGCAAAATTCATAAAAGCAATAATTTGCTACTAAGGATTTTACTTAATTATGACTTTTTAGATGCTTCTATTCAAGTGTTCATCCATGAGATACTTGTTTAACCTGGCACAGATAAAAGAGATCTGAATAAAAGCTTTTAATAACACAATTTTCAGCAATTTTATCTCCATTTGGAAAAAAGCTACCAGCAAAAATTCACAGTAATATATGGGTACACAGTGAAGCATCCATTTATTGGTATTACTTTGGAATTCTCTACTTTTACAAAAACAGCCTGTATTTCTGTGTTGATTGCTATATTCAGAATGAGCTATTTCATGAACAATATTCTGCTGAGAGAATAAAGTGATGGACACATAACCTCTGTTAGATAGTATAACCTCTGTATATAGGACAATGCATTAGACTTTTTCATCTGAGAAAAACAAGTAGAAAAGTTACAGTTTTCTGACATAGCTGAGGATCAGGGGCTGAACAAAGTCCCAAAATAATTATTGTGAGTTAATTGATTGAGTTCCATTTAGTGACTTAAGTAATTAATTGCCCAGAGGGAGAAAGAACTGGAAACAATTCTTTATTTAGCAATGTAAATCACATTACTTATTGAAATATAACAAAGGAATATTTTTTGAAGTGCATCATTATTGGAACATGAGAAGGAAGAGTCTCTCTGCTATGCTAAATTGTAAAAAAAAATCCTATTATTATTTATAATTTTAAAAATTAAAATTAGCTATATTTATGTTTGGGAAAACAGAAACATGTAGAAAACCTACACATTAATAACAAAAGAGCCTTGTGCTGAAATAAATAGTACAAATATGTTACATTAAAATACTATTCATGTAAGAAGGTTAAGAAATAGGGCCTATATTTTCAAATATTTCATAGGAAATACAAATCAGCAAAGATTTTTTTTAAAATTTGCCATCTGTGAAATAGTGCAAACTGATCTACTTGTACTTAATACACCATAAATTGAAATCTAAAACTATTTTCCATTTATATTTCACTGCATATGTATATATACATATGTATTCTATATGCTGTATATCTCACAAAGGACTGCATTCCTCTCTCTAGTTATACATACTGTAGTGACAGGACAAGGGGTAATGGGTTCAAACTTAAACAGGGGAGGTTTAGATTGGATATAAGAAAGAAATTCTTTACTGTAAGGGTGGTGAGACACTGGAATGGGTTGCCTAAGGAAGTTGTGAGTGCTCCATCCCTGGCAGTGTTCAAGGCCAGGTTGGACAAAGCCTTGGGTGGCAGGGTTTAGTGTGGAGTGTGCCTGCCCATGGCAGGAGGGTTGGAACTATGTGATCTTGGGGTCCTTTCCAACCCTAACTTTTCTATGATTCTATACCAGTTTAAATAAATTATATTGCTAATAATAAATGAAGATGAAATTGCAAGGTATGTCTTTAAAAGAACAGGTGATATGAAGCATTTGTAACTGAAGAAATTATACACTAGCACAACCCAAGATACTATGCTACCACAAAAATCTTATTGTAATTTATTTTACAACAGCTTTTTACTGGAATTTGAAATGAGACTAGTGGTTTTATCTACAAGAAAGTATATAGTATTTGTAGTCAAAAATAAAGTCATGTGTACTGACTTAGGCCAACACATTTCTAGTTGGATACAGTGTGCCTTTCTGTTTAATAAGTCTCAAGAGGTTGAAGCTCTTTATAACTCTATTGCATAGCATGATCAAGTTTCAAACTTGGGCTCTTAGTTTTGACGGTGAGATAAAAAGATATCTATCAATGTGTGTCTGTCAACACTTGAATGGCTTTAGCCACTTCAGCATCTGGTGCAACTTTTAATCTATTTACTCTCACAACAGGAAGTGAATTAGGTAGTACAATTTTCTGTATTTTCTAGAAGATGTGTTAAGCTCACAAAAGAAAGATGAGGGCTACTGAATGCTAATTCAGTTTTCTTAATATTTGTGACTCTCTTAATCATGTAACTGAAGTTGCTGACAATTGGTATCAGTCTGACAGAGAAATAATGAAACACCTTATAAGCAACTGGAACAACATGAGAAACATAGGGAAAGGCTGAATGCAGACTAGTCAATAGTCTAAGGATAAAAATCACATGTATTCTTGTAAAAATTAACTAGCAGTAACTATTTTAATGTAAACAATGCCACAGCTCTACCACAGTGATATCTTTCACCAGGAGTTATGTTTCACAAGTGGAACATTCTTCTGTTACCATCCCAGAGGAAGGAATTCAGATTATTGCTTCATAAATATAAGTTTGTAGGAAAAATGCTGATGTACCCAGTTTGCCTTAGCTCAAATTCCATAATGACATTTAGAATCCAGAATGTCATCTTTTATTGGGAAACAAAGGAATCTAAAGAATTCACAGTAAAAGAAAGATACAGAACAAACTGCTAGCACATAGGTTAAATATGGCTGCATTTTTCAGATACAGCTAGGCTGAAACCAGTGCTTCTGTCACTGTAGGTATCTGGAGAATCACAACTTAGGTCTTCCTCATTAGATCAGAGGGGAATATAATACTTGGGTTTTTTGAGCATGGAACACCACTTTCCTGTCCTTACACAACAGTAAATACTCAAACGTAGTATGATTGACGCATGACAAAAATCTAATTCACTGAAACTCCTGAGCCTTCTAGTTACATTTCTAATTATTCAATCTGATTTTTAAAAGCCTGAGGCACTCCTTACCTTGCTATTTAGTTATTTGGTGATAGATCACTAATCAAATTAAACTTTTTTTTCCTTATTTCTCAGCCACTTCTTTTAATAGCACTCTCCCACTTCAAACGGAGCAGTTTTGTCTGCAAGTAACAAAACTTCTTCAGTAGCATCATGAAACAATCACCAAACTGTTACACTTAATTGTGACTTGACTCCTTCCAATGAACTTCAATCAGTACCCTTCCTTCTAACTTTCAATTGCAGTATTTGAACAAAGATTTGTTTTACATGATGTCACTCATTCTTTCTTAATTGATTAGTGGAAGGCTAAAAATGTACCCCAAAAATGGGCAGATGTCTGTCAGAAATATACAAGGTCTGTTCAGCTACATACATATCAAAAAATCAGGCAGATGCATGTATAGAATCCTTCCATCTGCTTTCAAGCATATATAAAATAACCTGCACAACATCTTGTCATTTTAGTATGGAAACAGACTATTCAGCAGCAACATATTTTACAGACAAATAATGAATTGATCAGTAGTGGCAGGATTGGTTGTTTGCTTTTAAATTTTAAACCTACTTGCACCTCTGTCAGACCTACGGACCTATCCCTTGGGATACAATACCCATTAAAGGCTATTTAGTGTTAAAATTTGATACACAAACATAATTTTAGATTATTTCTTTCCCTTCAACAACTTATGTACACATATGTACACACACATTCACTCAATCTATCATCAGGCTATTTCTGAAACTTCAGAGACTACAGACTTTGGAAGTGTATATTGCATTTCTATAAATGAATCAGTCTGATTTGAGCTTTTTTATACTGCTACAGTAAGATGAAGCAGTTATACATCATTAAGTATCCAGATGAGACTTCAAAACCAGCTTTACGGATGCTTTTGCAATTTTTCCCAAAGGAAATTCCATAAGCATTTTTATTATGAGTTAAAATGCATACTAGACAATTAAATTATACCCTGTCTACAAAATATGTTAGTATTTTCACATTACATGGAACAGATTCAAATGCTTTGTAAATCTTGATGTTTCATACAGGTCTGCATGCAATCATATATATAAATCCCTACAAAATTCACAATCTCCCATGACTCATTAATATCAAAGGTCAAAAATACTGGCCAAAAACTGCAACAAACATGGAAGAAATAATTTAAGAAGTCACAAAACCAAAGGTGACTATGTTATTTCTGTATCAGTGCATTATTATGGGTGGGTTTTTCATTCAGTCATTCCATCATTGTGCATATTTAATCTTGTTCTATAATGTCACTTTAGGCAATGATTATTTATATCATTGCAAATATCATATTCTAACAGTAAAGTCTTCTAGATTCTCAGCCATAACATACATTAGTGATTAGGCAATGCTTTTCTCTCCTCACCTAGAGTCAGCTGAGTGTAGATATTTTTCAGAAGCATACTTTGTCATACCAAATCTCTGTCATCTTAAAATAAATTATTTTATATGGAGCTACATTTTAAAAGCAGCTTGAGCCTGAAGCAGGAGCAGAGTGCAAAAGTAATAAACCCCCAGACTTCTTTGGATGAATGATCTTGTTAAGATGAATACACAGTATCTCTTGAAGAAACTTCAAAAAGTGCTCAAAAGTAACTACATCTTTGCAAAGACAAGAACAAGGAGAAGCTGCCCTATCTGCTTGTAAATAGTCAATCCCTCAGGCTAACATGACTGTCATCTAGAATGTTTTCTTGGGGGGAAAAAATAAAAAATAAAAAATCAAGGCTAGGAATATAAATGTCCAAGTGGATGATCCAACAATTGAGGGGAAGGGTTCTTGCAGAGCAGTGTGGCCAAAAGGAACAATCTTCAAGTTAGGATGCAAATACACTGTGCGATCATGAGCCAGAGAGTAAAGTTTTAGTACAGTGGGTAAGTGGATACTAAAAAGAAATGTTTTATCTAAGCAGCCAAAAAAAAATCCATAATGCCTGATCCTTTTGTGAACTCACATGTGAAGAGACAGTACATTCCTTAAAGAAATCTTCCTGGCTTTTACCAGTACCTCAAATATTTCTCTCCACTTGTCACACAGACAGTATCTAAACAGTATCTATGTCCATGGGAAGCAGTTAATGAAAAGAAATCCATGAAACAATAAAGCCTTCCTTGAAACTCTTAAGTAAATTGTCTCATTTAATTCCTATCTCACTTAAAAGCAAATGTTTAGGCTGATGCATTATTTCCCTGGTTTTGATATGAAAGAATGAATTTTACTCTTTGTAAAGCACATTAATTTACACTTGTATGTCATTTGTGCATCTTATCATGAGGTTCAGATAGGAAAGTCACTAAAATAAAAGCAAAGCAGAACAAAATTTTTAGATTCAGTATAATTATATTAATATTCTAGTGTTATTACATAAGAAGGTTAGTCAAGATGGTGCTTCCTAAAACTGAAAGAGCCTAGTCTTTGAGGAAAGGTGAAGAGTAAATAGAACATCTTCAACAACCCTGAGCTATATGTAACAGATGGTTACAACATTCAGTAATTTTCAGCAAGTTTCAGTCCCAAATTTCTCAGACCCAAATATAAGCATACGTATGCACAAGAAGACATGACTTTGTAAATGAGCATACTGAAATTTGCACCTTAATTTTTACATCAATTTGGATCAATATTGGACCTAAAGCACCAACTTAATCTTAGTCCCTGCTGTACAATCTGGAGATATTTCTACAGACTGACTTTCCTAAAGTGACTTTCCAGAATCCAGAATCTCTGTCAAGATTTACAAAGAGGCTTGGGGAAACACCCAAAGAAGAAAAGTATTCAGGTTTTTCACTTCTGAGGGGAAGAATTATGCTTCTGGGAAGGAAATGTTTGAAACTTACCACCTTTCATTTACCTATATTCAGGAAATAAACAGTGTATGTGCACAGGCACTAGTATATTTGATGCTGAAGGGATTGCTAGTTTTCATTTCTGGCATGAAAGATTGACTGGTGATCAGTGGAAACCTGACAGTACCTGGATGTCATGAATTGGCACTGAAATATCAGCATCCATGAAAAGGAATTTTTTGAGGCAGGCAATATATACTTACTCAGAATACATTAGTTCCCTCAATTCCAACTATCTCTGGAGAAGAAAAACAGTAGGAAATGGTCACTTCACCATGTGAAAACTGGGCAGCTTACTGGTATCAGATCCTAAATCAGGTGTTAAAAGCAGCTGCTGAGAAAAGGCAAAGGGACATATACTCCTGTGTGGTCTGTTCCTTACCTTTCCGTTTATTGTGGAGTTATGCTACATTGAATCCTCTTTGGCCAATGGCATCCTAGGGTGCATTAGAAAGGGTGTGGTTAGTAGGTCAAGAACGGTTCTCCTCTCCCTCTACTCTGCCTTGGTGAGGCTGCATCTGGAATATTGTGTCCAGTTCTGGGCCCCTCAGTTCAAGAAGGACAGGGAATTGCTTGAAAGAGTCCAGCGCAGAGCCACGAAGATGATTAAGGGAGTGGAACATCTCCCTTATGAGGAGAGGCTGAGGGAGCTGGGTCTCTTTAGCTTGGAGGAGACTGAGGGGTGACCTCATCAATGTTTACAACTGTGTAAAGGGTGAGTGTCAGGATGATGGAGCTAAGTTCTTTTCAGTGATGTCCAGTGATAGGACAAGGGGCAATGGGTGTAAACTGGAGCATAGGAGGTTCCATATGAACATCAGGAAGAACTTCTTTACTGTGAGAGTGACAGAGCACTGGAACAGGTTGTCCAGGGGGGTTGTGGAGTCTCCTACGTTGGAGATATTCAAGGCCTGCCTGGACAAGTTCCTGTGTGATGCAATTTAGGTTACCCTGCTCTCACAGGGGTATTGGACTAGATCCAACTAGATCCAACCCCCCAACTAGATCCAAGGTCCCTTCCAAACCTTAGGATTCTGTGATTCTGTGGTTGAGAGAGACCATACAGGAGAGGGACCACCTGTTGGAAGCTGGACTTGTAGCACAGCACCAGTGCACAGGTAGGAATTTCAAATTAGGGTGTTTCTTTTCAGCCGCATGTAGACAAGGAGAAAACTCCCTTGCTTCTGGGAATCCTTTTCCTTAGAAAAATATGAAGCAATGGAGAATTTCTTAGCACTGTGTCTTTCCCTATATCATTCATTTCTAAGAGTGACAAAATACAGCACTCAGGACAACTTTTTAAACATTATTAGTTTTGCTGGACTGTAACAACATGTTAACACAGACAGGTGCAGACAGACCTAATGTTGTCCCCTCTGTGCTTTTAAGTATTTGAGCTATGAAAAAGGTCATATTTTATAGCACGTTATTGTGACAGAACAGATGAATGCACTAACATGACTTCTGGACTGCAGGTGGCTTTGGTCCGTGAAAATTAGATTAGAAACAAACAAACAACAGAAAAAAAAAATAATCTGTCTTTCTGTACCTGCAGAGGGCAGATACATCCTAAGACAGAAAACTACCTCTGTTTGTAGAAAATACACCCCCTTTTCCTCAATTTCCAAAGTTTAGTCAAAGCAGCAACTTACTGTTTACTCTCAAAGCCGACTATGCAGTAAAATGTTTATTGATAACTGTTTGTGAACTGCTTTTTGCTTTGCAATACAGTAAGAGAAACTAAAGATCAAATATTCTTACCTAGCTTTGATGCCTATTGAATTGAAAGACGTGTAGAAGTCAGTGGGTTCTACTAGCCAAAAGATGTTGGGTTTGTAGGAAATCCATACGCCAGTCAGGAAATTTATACCCGAATAAACATTTGAAATGTAATAACAAGCTCTGGAAACTGTTAGAAATTAGCAGAAAGAAAAGGGGAGGAATAGCAGGGTCTAAAATAGACTGCAATGTTGGTTGATTCTAATCACAAGTGTAAGAAAAACATTTCTGTATGAGGTGTTACACTTCAAAACATAATCAATGCATGATGAAGAGGCACAAATTTTGTCCTTTTACAGACTCTGATTTATGCAGTCCCCTGATATTTACAAAATTGCTCACACATATTTACATAACCTCTTCATATAGCTACCACTTGACAGATATTCTGGACACACAAATGCAAGCTGATCCTTCATTTTGCCATTACTTCCCTCCAAGTTTCTGGTGGGTGAATTCCCTGTAAGCCTGGTGCTGCTACTCCTCTAATCCTCTGCTTCAGTTCTGACTGACCGCCTGTCCAGCTGACTAGCAAACTCTTTGTAGGGATGATGCCCAGCAGCAAAAGTTTCAGGCAAGGAAGCTGGAGAGAAGATATTGATCAGTGTCAAACCACTTTCAAAGTAATGGAAAGAGGGAAAGGAGAGTTTCATCTCTTCTAGCAAAAGTGGTATTGATTCAATTCTGTCCTTATAACTGAAATAGCTTGCTGGCTGCAGGGAAGGCAGCTTTCTTTTCATTCTAATCTCTCCTTCCTTGCAAAGTGGAAGATGGATGAAGTAGAACATAGTCCCTAGTCTGGGACAGGGGATCAAATCAGGTTTCCTATTCTTCCAAATGTTGAACACTGTAACAAAACTAAGCAGATTGACTGGATTCTCCAAATTTCCCACAGAGGAGGATTTCCCACCATACCTCCTTTGCTATGTAAAGTAAAGGAGGGTGATTGTCCACTATAGCACAGCGTGTGACCCATTTTTTTGCTTGCTCAACTGAAAGTCCATTTTTGCAGGACAGATGACTGTGCACACTGAAGCTGTACTGAGTAGAACACTTCCAGTAGTTGTGTTAAAAAATAAGTTTTTCTGCAATTAAAATGTACTACTATTTTATTTTTCTTATTAAAAAAAAAAAATACTGAAAGAGCCTATAATACAAAAAAGAGTAGGATATTTTATATCTATAAAAATAAACAATAAACAAGCTGTTGCATTTTCACAGTACAAACAAATTAAAGAGTACAGCAATGAAGCTAAAGCTATCTTTACACTTCTGTGGACAGAGAAGAAAAGTGAACTGGAAGGATGGACACACCCCAGTTACTCAGTCCACAATGCTTCTGTGGATCACTTTAATACTGCTCCTATTTCTGCTGCTGACTCTAGCTTTGGGCTTAGACAAGTCAATCTGTTGGTAGAAACTGCCATAATGCATCTTCACAACCCCACTAAAACCAGTGGAATTGTAACAAGTTAGCAACTAATGATTTGTCATTTAGCTGTCTTATTTATCTTGTTATAGCAAACATCAGGATAAGCATTCTGCCTTATCCTTCTGTGGTATTTTCAAAACAAGTCAATATATCGGTGATATTTAGACAAGAATGTTAAGATATCAGAAAGCCTAACTACAGGAGCAGCTTTGTTTCAGGGCATGGTTCAACCCTGCCTCCCCTGGGTGGGTGGGGAGTGCTAATTGCTCATTTTGGTTTCAGGATCAACACTGGCTAATCAACTATGGTCCTGCTTGTATATCAACAGAAATCCTGTCCTTTCATTCACTAGACTAACAACAAGCCACTAGTTCTGAATACCCTATGAAATATTCCTTAATCATCTGGGGTAGAATTCTTGTTTAATGGTGATGGCAGTATCCCAAGCATGGAGAAGTTAAATAGCACAAATCAGCCCTAGGGGACTTGGAAATCCCCCAAGTCACTGAAGCTATTCACACTGCAGATGATATAAATATATCCACTGTACCTTTAAATGTTGTTTAATCTTTTTACATTTAGAGATTGGTTTTATATTGCTAGGATCTTTTGAGTGAAATTATTCCATTATCATGTGAAGACAATGCCATAGCACTAATGGGTACTTTAAAACAAAAAGTTATATTTCAAATTATATATTTTCCTGAACTTATTTATATTAACATCAGTATAAATTCTACTGGGGGCTTTTTTTTAAAAAAAAAAAAAAGGTGATTTAATATCCTTGAAAATATATGAAACATCTTCTCACAGACTTAATGGGAAGATCATTCTGTCAGAAATCAAGAATAGCATCTCACTCAAGATCTGCTAAAAAGCAATGTTGTATTTTAATCTTTTTTTCCTGTCTGTTACTATGTGTCATAAATCAAAGCTAACACATTTCTAGGAAGTGGAGCTTTTTAGATGTCAAAAATGCTACACACCAAAAGCATAAAAAACCCCCAAACCAAACTAAAACAAAGTGAGCATCAGTTATGACTGAAAAAATACTCACTTGTTTAGAATTCAAAAAGTAATCTTACCATTCCATAAACAATGCATTGTATAGATATAGTAACATAGCAAATGTTGTACATTCTCACCACATACAGTTTTAAGGATGATTTATTTCAACCGTTCAGTAACTGCAAAAGTGCTGTGTTAAAGATTTCACATTTTATCAGCACCCTGAACAATTTTATGAGGTGATGATGTGAATAAACATCCATCAAAGATCCTACTCCATGATGAAAAGTTAATGTTTCAGAAAACTGGAGTGCTTCCTTGGCTGTGTGATTCTGACTGAAAGCAGTTACACAGCAAAAAGGATTGGTTTGGGCTCACATGTACAAACATACTGAAAAAAGCAAGTATTATTTTGTGCAAGGGCTTCAGTGAGTGAACAGCTTTTGTTTACTAGAGCAGTCCACACTAAATGTTCTCTTAAAAAAGCTGAAAAGTTGTCAGCAAAAGATGTCATTAACAACTGAACTGAAATAGCTTATTCCTATGAAAACCACCTCACTACTGAAACAAAAATCCTAATAAGTTAATGTGAAGCCCTCCTCATATAGGTGACCCATATAGCAGATAGCAGACAGAAATCTGAGTAAGCAATCAGGAATTTTAAAACATATATTCATTATATATATTTCAAATACCTACATTTAATGTTGGCATCTCTGCCTTTTTTTGAAATATGTCATACAGACTTGATCCTAAAGCTTATCATGTAGTAACAGTTTTGCATTTATCTATGAAATGGAGTTTTAAGATGTGGATTCTGATACAGAACAAAATTCTAACTGCATGATAAATCAGAAGAGCAAAGCATGTTATAAACATGAACTGAACTAAGATTCACTGAATCTATCAAATTCTGTAGAAGTGATCAGCTTTCAAAGGCAACTGACAGACAAGCATTATGTTCACTATTTTCAGTCTTTCTAATAAACATCTACTCACTGGCACTTGGCAATTCACTGTAAAATACAAACATTGTGGTATCACCTACTTCTGTTTTCAGTAACAAAGTAAAACCAGCAGAAGCACACCAGGATTTTCAGTCTGAATATCATTTTCACTTTTCAAGCCTTTTCATTTCACAGGTTTTATACCTGACACTCTCTATTTTAGCAGATCAGACACCACACCTACAAAGAGCACAAACTGCGAGTGACCACTTTACCTTCTGAAAAATCAATCAGTCCCAGCAAATGAAGCAGCTTCAGAGATGCAAATATAATCACAACAATACCCACTGTTTGCAGTCCCTCCGACTCCCACTCGAGAGTCAACATTCTTCCAACCGGCAAATCATTCCAGTCTTCACACTGGTTGACAGTCAGAGGAAAATTAGAGGATTTTACCAAGAGTTTGCTTTGAAGAAAGTTGCAGCAGTGTAAAGCAGCGCTGTACTGAGCTGTGGGGATTTACCAGCCACTCCGAGATGAAATATTAGCTAAAGCCCCACATCTCATGCTTCTCTAAGCATTTGATTTCATCAGTAGTGAGTCCTCTTAGAAAGCTGAGGTGGACCATGAACCCTTGAGTATGACATTGTATCCGGTGAGCAGTGTTACTTCAGAGCTGCTGGAGGAACATCGGTGTCTGAGCCAGAGACTTGCCTGTGTCAGTGTCAAGAAGAAACTTGCACTAGGGAGCACGCTGCTATCAGCACTCTGCACTCCAGTACTTCCAGACCCAGGCTTTGCAATTCTCCCCAGCTTTGGAGCCCTTCCCCAGCTATCCTTAGCACAATTTGTGTTAAGTTTGACCAATGGCAGTTTGCTAAAGGCAGACATCCGTTTTCACGTGTGCTAAATGCTGCGTATCAGAAATCTACTGCCCTCTGCATTAGAAAGAATAACATTAAGAGAAAACACTGTCCTTTCATCATCTTAAGCATCACCAGAATCAAATTAGACCCTTCTGTGGACATGAGAATGGAAATTAAAGAAATACCCATCAGCTAGCAAAATGCCTCCAGCTAGCAAAATACAGCGCTGTCAAGGTAACATGCAATGCCCAGACCCCCATTCTGTAGCCAGAGAGTGTGTAGTTTTTATTGACTGAAAAACAAAAGAGTGCTTTTCTGCCTAAGGACATATGCTGAGCCCTAAACTGATATATATGAATGGGAATTAGGCATTTTACACAGACCCTGGGAAGATCTTGCCCAGGCTACGCATCAGGGGAAAAAGAGACTTATGATCCCAGCTGATTTATTGGACAGTCTGTAAAAAACTAGTTGTTGTGTGTTTATTAATGTGGTTACCAAAAGGATACCCAGCAGATCCAGTGGGAAGGACAGGCTCTGAAGAATACACACAAACATTATGAGGTTAGGCCTAAACGCTTATTATTGTGCCAAGCCTAATTATTTAACTAAATCCTGTCCACAGGTATACAAGGCACTACTAATAAAATGAAGCCTCAGAAAATATAATTTTAGACACCCCTATTACTGAGGAAACATATATGATCTAACACTAAAATCAATCCTGTAAAGGATGTCCGATATCGACCATTCAACATAGGTTGCTGAATTCTTTCTATTAGAAACAATTTTTACTAACTTTTGACAAGCTTGGAAACTTTTATCTTTTGGCCAGAAAGCCATTATAATCTTAAAGCACTACAATAACAAATTCTAGTATTAACAATCTATTGCTTATGGGCTACCAGGTAAAGAAAAAAAAATTAATCTCCAGTTTTCTCTCAGCTTTTTCTTTATTTTTCTTTGAAGGCTTTCTGCATGGAATTACAATAGCTAATAGGAGTCACAGATTTTTCCACATAGGCAGCAGGCTAGAATCTGCATACAATTTGTTCAAAAAATCATGCGTCTGCTTCAGGTAATTTTATGTTCTATTTAGGCAACAGATAAGCAACAATATTCTTTGATTTTGCTTATCTGGGTATTTAGTACTAAAATGTCATGAGTTCTGTATTATTTATATATGTTTTCAATCTGACTGTTGGTTCCTTTCTCCATTAACCTGTAGATCTAAAATGGTGTCTAAGAAGAAAGCACGATAAAAATAAATCAGACCAAATACACTGTCCCAACATTTGCACTTTCCAAATATATCATTACCTTTGCCTCATTGTGAAAGACTTATTTATTGCATTTTCATGCTAACTTCTATTCCTTTTAAAATAAAATTAACATTTTGTTTGCTCTTTTTGATTTCTAATTATTCCATAATATCTTCTCCTTTTAAGGCTCTGACATGTTCATTTTTATCTCATTCTCATCTCTGTCTTCTATTTTCTCATTGAATATATTTCTATTTATTTTTATTTTTATCTTATTTTTCCTTCCTTTTCTCAAATGATAAAGCACAGTCAAATGCTCATGAAACTGCAAGGCTTAATGAGATTCTAGGATGGGAACTTTGACCCATACTGTTTTATGGGCATTACAAAACTATAATCATAATATACTACAAACAACCGTATCAGAACAGTGAAAGAGGCCTTATTAATTGTTAACAAACAGTATCAGGGAACTATTAAAATGGAGAAATCTGTTGGTCTACATTGTCGTTTCATGCAGTAGGACCAGGCTACCTTGTGTTCTTGACAGCATAGGCCCTTCTACTCTACCACTGAATGTGCCAACCCATGTGCAAAAATCCACAAAGCAAGTAGTCCCAGACATAACCAGTGTTTTGTTTTCTGCTTCCACACAGGAAGAGAGACCTAGATCCTGTCTAAAAAAAATGAAAAGGCTGGAGATTATTAATTTTTCATGTTGTTTCACATGAGAGTTCTTTAAGTTACAGGAACCACACACAGACTTTGTGTGTCAACAAGTCTTAGCTCTGAAAAGGGCAAGAAACTATGTGGAAATGAAAAGGAAGTGATGTATGAAATTCTTCCTTTAATATTCCATGCAACAGACTAAAACAACAGTGTTATTTACAGACATGAATTCTTCTGGAAGTGTTTCAATCAAGAAAATTCCATGCCTCAAAGCATTTGAAAATTAAATCAGTCTTGGCCAAGAAGATAATAAAATTCAGCTATATATAGGGCACCTCTTCGTATTCTGATCCCTACCTAAATCCACAGTCAAATGGAATTTCTCTCTATCACTTTTGTATTATGTACAAGTATTTCAAAATTAATATTTCTGTGACATATCCTTACAGGGTACCTGTATTGACACTAGTAGCAAATTATAAAGCTGTACAAAGTAAAGGAGTTCATTCATCAATGCTACCCCAAGGAAGCAAACAAACACCATCCTTTACATGAAGCATTGAAACCAGGGGCTGACAGCTTGCAATATCCAAGCATTGCTCTAGCTGCTAGTCTTTCCTGCTTTCATTTTTGACACTGTAATGCATTCTGGTGGTGATTAAGTAATATATTTAAACATTTGCATAAAAATTTTCCTGTGATTGTTCAGTAGGTTGCATATTAAAAAAATAAAGAAAGAAAAAAAAGTCCTAGCATTGTTAGGAAGCTAAGCCATCTAAACTGTGCATCTTCACCAGCTATAAATTACTCTCCACAAAAAAAATGAAGTTGAACCTTTATGGTTTCCTGGAAACTTGGGTGCTATTGCCCTGTGGGTTTACTGAAGCACTAATTATGAGAAAGCTTACATGTTAGTACTAAACTCCAACACAGAGCACTCCTGAATTAGTAATAAACATGCCTATAAAGCTACAGCATTAGGCTGATTTGCCTCTGTTCCTGTCCATGGCAGGGAGATTGGAACTAGATTATCTTAAGGTCTTTTGCAACCGTAACTATTCTATGCTTCTATGATATGCTTCAGTGTAAGGTTGCAGTGGGTGAGGGTACATGGCAAGTTATGATGCTCCTCAAGGGATGGGGTAGAATTCATGGCCATGGGCCTGCTCACACCAGTTCCTTCCCCCTGGTTGTTAGCTGTGCAAACATGAAAAGATGATTTCCCATTTTAAAAGAGTATTTCTCCTAATTTAACACACCACAAGAAGTAGCAAATGCTGAGAATAACATGTAGGATGCTATGAATTGAACAATTAAGGAAATAATAATTATGTGGTCAGTGTATTAGGGTATAAAATCTTCCTATCATTTTATATGATTACATAGTGTTGTGGTTTAGCCCAGCCAGCAACCCAGAGCCACTCAGAACCACACAGCCTCTAGCTTACTCTCCCCCTTTTCCTCCCCCCACTCCCAGAGGGATGGGGAGGAGAATCAAAAGAATGTAACTCCCACGGGTAGAGATAAAAACAGTCCTTAGTCCAGTAACTAAGGTATAACACAAATCACTACTGCTACCACCAATGATAATAATGATAAGGGAAATAATAAGGGCAGAGAATACAACTGCTCACCACCTGCCAACCAATGCCCATCCCAACCTGAGCAGTGATTTAGCACTTCCTTTCAAACTTACCCAATATTATCATACTTTTTTATAAATACTGGTAAACTACTTTAATTCCAGTGAACTCTCAGTTTTTAACTATAATCTGTCACTGAAACTAACACACTAAAATGAAGATTATTTTCCTTTAATTTCTTTAGTTTTCACAAAGAATTTTCACTTATTCTTAATGCTTACAAAAAGTTTTCACTGTAATTTATAAACTTCCTCTTTTTAATTTCTTCTGACTTTTGTACATGAGATTAGAGAAATATGAAAGCCTACCTGATCCTAAATACATAGAAGTGGTTTATGTCTTTCTACTATATTTTGGTTTTAACATCTGCTTGTAAACAGTATCAGTATTCTCAGGCTTTTCACAAAGAGGAATCTCTTCATACTTAGAACAATTTTCATTTCTGTGCAGACATCCTGGTTTTGCTGTTGTCTAATATAAAATGAAGCTGATCAAAACTGAACAGTTTTCAAAGCAAGAATGCATTATTATTTATTAATTGACTTGAATTATACTGTTTTCCTAAGTGATGAAATCTGGCCAGTGTTTTAAGTAATTTAGAGAGGGTGACAGGATAGGGGAAGAGGAATAGAGAAGTGGTATCTTAACTGGCTAGCGGTTATATAGTTCACTAGACTCTATTTGATATTTTCCCCCAATGTAGCTGAAAAGGGAAACTGCTGATGAGTTAGAAATAGAAACAAAATCTGCAGTATTAATTAGCTGCCCTTCTTTCCTTACTCTCTTTTTTTTCAGAGGGAAATATCAGTCAACCAGGAGAGAAAGAAACTGCCAGATAAACACAGAAAGGGCATCTATGTACAGGTCAGATGAACTGCTAATCTTCAGCTTCTTGTTTATGACAGATCTAAGCTTATTAGGAAGGTTATCTTGTGGATAATGAACTTAGTCCTATTAGTTAGCCAGTAAGAAATCTGTTCACAACCAATAATCTACAGTTTTCTACCCAGAAATTTTCTTAGATCTTCAGAAGACTATGTCCACTATAAAGCATTTCAAGAAACAAGAAAAGCAGTTAGTTTACACATATTTCAAAATCTTAGAATAAAAGAATTAATATTTTTGAATACAACGTGCTGCAGCTAATCACAGAACACTATGAAATTTTCACAAAATGCTTAGAAAAGTGAGACTGATGTTTCAAATCACTTTGTAGATCTTGTCAACTCTGCAGCTGAGCAAAATATTGCACTAGCAGATAAACTTATCCAACCCAAACCACAGATAAACATTTGCTAGGCAGAAGAGCTAAGTAGAGTGTAATTACTTAAGAGTCAGGCTTCACATATCATCTACACTATTTACACTAAGTGCCCTACACCTTTAATGGCTGTAAGTCAATATAGTCTGAGAAAGAAAAATATCAGCACCTGTACAGACAAGATAAGATTCACTGGTTTGTAATCAAGGGAGAAAATATGATATCAAGCTTCTGAAGGTTTGGTGTCATACTTAGAAGGAAATTTCACTAAAGTAATATTGCAGCTATAGCTGCATGATGTTGATTTCCTAATTTTAGTGTCTAGTTCCATAGTATGGATGGGATTTCATTACCTTTATTCTTCTTCATTTTCACCTGACTCTCACTTGCTCCTAAGAAGCCTTTGTTCTTGCTTTGATCTAAATCAAAGGACAGCTGCCACTACTGATCTGAAAACAAGAGTTGAATCCCACAAGACAACAATTACCAACTCCCCCTATAACGTAACAGCTACAGGTAGTTTCATTTTACTACAAAATTGCTATAATATGTTATACAATTATTCTTAAAATAGCTAGTATAAATGTGGATTGCAAATTAAATGACATGTTGATGGGAGTAACAGTAGCATTTTAATTTATCAAGCTTTAGCAAAGCTTTACAGAGAGGCTTTTTCTTTCCTAAATAAGGTTAAATTACATTTAGTAAGAGTAAGCAATCAAATTCTAGTTTGTTTTACTGCAAAGCTCACTGGGTTGTTTAACAAATGAAATTATCTTTAAATTATGTGACTAAGCCTTCAGCTTACAGACCTGCTTTTCTTTTTATATTAAAACATACTTGATTGTGCAGCAGCAGGAATTGCCACCACAAGTTTGTAAACATAAATGTAAGTCTACACAGTGTAGTAGAACTACTAGGGGCCAATCAAACCCGACTACGTTATTAGCTGTGCTATAAAGCTCAGACTGGGTTAAGCTAACCAACAGAGAATCATCACTAAAAATAAATTTGTTCAAAATAAGAATTCTTGCTGTGGATTGGCTCTAAAAGTAAATGAATTAAATTACTGCTGTCTCTGGCCATTGAACTACTTGAGTGGGAGTGTAAAGAGCATTTCTAAGAAAGCTCAAGCCCAGGCCATGCTTCACCTGTACATCTTTAATTCCCACCCTTTCTCTTGAAGTATTAGCTGAGTAAATCTTTGACCTACATTCATCTGACTAAACTCTCATGACCCAGTAGTATGCATCTGCAGCCCAGAAAGCCAACTGTATCCTGCATCAAAAGGATTGTGACCAGCAGGTCGAGGGAGGTGATTCTCCCCCTCTGCTCTGCTCTCATGAGACCCCACATGCAGTACTGAGTTCAGCTCTTGGGCCCCCACCACAAGAAGGACATGGAGCTGCTGGAGCAAGCCCAGAGGAAGATGATCACAGCCCATACACTTAAGAAGCTATGTTTTTACATACTCTGTAGTTAGGTGACCTCAGATTGAATTCCTAAAGAAAGAGACAAGTATTTTCTGCTGTGATGAATGAGAAAACAAATGAACTGTGTATGCTAGTAATAAAAGCTAACATTCTAGTAACCAACAGGAATATTCACCATTCCAACCTCCAAACCAACCATCTATCAATTTAAAATCTTCAACCTAACAACATTGTTATCAAAACTGGTGAGTCTGGTTCAATGAATGGTTAGCAACTAAACTGAAGGAAAAAATGTATTATTAAACATGATCATAAGAACAACTCTACTGTGCAGCTCTCTTCTTGTGATGTCCCTGTCTTTCTCTAATATAAAGTAACTCGTATACAATAAATGTTCTGTTTCTCTTGTTGTCTTTCAGAAAGGTGAATAACTCTTTTTTGTCATAGCAACAGAAAAGTATTATAAATGAAGTCTGAAGATGCTGACATATTTCTACATTTGATGCACTTGTTAAAAGATGAGTGTATATGTCCTATAATATGAGCTACAATAAATTAACCTGTATTACATGGCTGTAGCACATTCAAGAAACATAACATAGCCCCTTCCCCCCCCCCCGTAGTCACAATGATCTTGTCCCTGAGGTCTATACAATAAGATTTTGACTATAAACAACATATGCACAGATTTGTTTACAGATCTGCAGCATGTGGTTACTACACAGAATTATTCAATATTTAGAAACAGTCCATAGCATCTGTTTATATATTATTGTGTGATTTATTAGCAGCTCCTGAAGCATGACATAGTTTATTTCTTTTGTCACTGACAAGAAAAAAAAAAAAACAAAACAAAACCAAAAAACCCTCATCAGATGAGGCCACACCTGAATCACTCTGCCCAGTTCCCAGTGCAAGGATAACATGGACATGCTGGACAGAGTCCAGCAAAGGGCCATGAAGATGCCTAAAGGACTGGAGCACCTCTCTCCATGAGGCTGAAAGAGCTGGAAGTGTTTGGCCCATCAGTGAGAAGGCTCATCAATGCATATCAATATCTGAGGGGGGCTGCAAAGGTGATGAAGCCAGGTTCTTCAGCAGGGCTCAGTGACAGGACCAGAGGAAACGGGCACAAACTGAAATACAGAGGGTTGCCTTTGAACATGAGGAAACGCTTTTTAATGGTGAGGGTAACTGAGCACTAGCAAAGGTTTCCCAAAGGCATTGCGCAATCTGACTTCTTGGAGCAGAAAGCTATCCACACACAGCCATGGGCAACTGGCTATAGGTGACCCTGCTTGAGCATGGATGTGGGACCAAAGGAAGTCCAGAGGTCCCTCCCACCTCAACCATTCTGTGATTTACATACCTTCCGATAACATTTTAGAACTTCCTTTCCTGAGTAGACCATTTTCAGGTGATCTAGTTTTTCACATTATAAAATTTGATGTATTTTTATGGGCAGGAACTTTAGGTTTAAATCTAATTCCAGCTACACTTAAAAACAAAACTGACACTGATAACTTTATTTATTTTATTTTATTTTATTTTATTTTATTTTATTTTATTTTATTTTATTTTATTTTATTTTATTTTAAGTCCATGATATGGACTTAAATTGAAATGAATGGC
>NDXB01022252.1:96972-107665 GCA_002631895.1 Agapornis roseicollis
TTATTTTATTTTATTTTATTTTATTTTATTTTATTTTATTTTATTTTATTTTATTTCCAGCATAGGGCCTGAAATTGACACAGAGTGAATGGCTTTACTGGTAGGAGTAGCAACAAAGGGAAATGAAGGTACAGGGATATAAATGCATATAGTCCCAACACTCACTGACAGTCCTCCACCAGAGCTTTCACTTGACTGGGAATCTCAGAGGTATCTAAAGCTTTCTAATTCCCTCATCAAAAGTGTAAGTTAGAGTACTAACAGTTCAGGAAAAGTAAAGGTTTTGTGAGCAAGACTCCCATTCTTTACAGAAGGCGGAAGGGGGAATATGGGGAAGGGTTTGGAAGAAAAAGCATAACTTGATGTTTCTCAGCTCCTAATGCAGTTTTTTCTTGGCTTACAGCCCTATCCCAACGTAGTGATATTTGAAAATCCATGCAACACAATGAAAAATTTTCTGCTCCAGCAAATATGCTGTTCTGGCACTCTGCAAAGCAGAAGCAGTATAAAAACAAAGCCTGAAGAGAGCAATGAACTTAGAATGCCTTATCACTTAAGTAAAAGGAAGGTTACAGCTTTTCTCTGAAGAAGCATTATAATGTCCAGCCAACTTCAGTATCATGAGGTTCTTGTAGTTGCTGATGTGAAGGAAGCAACAAAATACAGAAGCACGCTATCTTGAACCTTCAAAAAAGAATTTAGATGCTAACAATTGCGTAATGCTACTGCAGGGATCAAATATTTTCTTCTTCAGTAGCTTTGCAGGGTTTACCACAGCCTCTATACTATCAACACTTACAGCTTAGACAAGCAGATATTACACTTTGTGCAGTGGGGTTGGAGGTCACGAGTAGTTTGTTTTCATGTGCTTCTGGACATACATATGGCCATATCCAGATTTCATAAATGAGACAACTGCAAGTCTTCCTCCTGCTAAACCAACATAATTTGGACCTGTCTGGATTTTTAAGCCATTTTAAAGATATTTTCAGTCATTTTTAAGGCCAAGAATATTTTTGCTGCCATTAATACTTCAGGAATCATTTCATCCCAATAATCATCCGTGTACTCGGCTATGAATTTTAATTTCTCTAATCTTCTCAGAAGCAGTTGCCTTAGCTTTCCAATCATGCTGCTCTTTTCTGAACTCACTCTAGTTAGGCAACACAGTTACATGGAAAAAATTTAGTACCTAGTTTTTAGGTAGAGTTCAATCAGTCATAAGCAAGACTGTATGATGAGACAGGCAGACATACCCATAGTATTTCATTAACATCTTCCTCTCATAAAAATAATATTAAATATCTAATAAAATTTTGTCTTGTTTATTACTCAAAAGCAAATAAATTACAGGTACCCCAAGAGTATGCCAAGACTTTAGCCCATTTCCTCACTGCTACTGATGCTTGATTCGGTAATGTTTATTCTTAGAGATCTTTTTTTTTTGCTAGTAGTGACAGTAACACATGCTGCCTTTCACTGCAGCAACTCTAGAGAATAATTAGGCTGTTCCAAGGTTGCCTGAACCAGTCTGACAGTTTGTGGCTATGTCCCTAGCATGTTGTCCTTTCTGCACTTCTTTTGGTGCTTGTATGAGCTTTCCCAGGTTCTTAAGTCAAGCAAAATATAATTTGACCAAAAAAACCCAAAACAGTGGAGCCTTTGTCCTCAATACACTTTGCAGGCAGTGCTCATTTAATTTCTGAGAATTGATCTTATGGTTGTAGCCCAAGACTAACAATCATGTGTAGGACAAAGGCCAAACTCTAATGGTGAAAGAGCAGGCAAGCAAGAAAAATAAATCCTGGCATATTTTAACTGACACTTCCAGCACAAAGTTACTACACAACAACGTCAAAACTTGCTGTCATACCAGATGCATGTGAAAAAAAAGCAGTAGCCAAGCTGCAACAGCATTTCCTACTGTGTAGGATTAAAGGAGATATATAACCTGTATGCTCATATGCAGTGGCAGAAAAATAGTTCAGTCCAACTTTGATTTTTTAATGTGTCTTATGATTAATCCTGATTTATATTTCTTAAGTATACTGGATACATTTATGGAACTAGTACATCTGAAAGGTATTTCTTAGATTTTTTGAGTTGGATTCTGGCTGTAGGAAGAAGTTTATATTATACGGTATTCAGTCAGCCAGTAAATTATTTTGGTGAATTCAAGTTTACTACAGTCTTTCTTCCTAATGAATTACACTGTCTAGCATAGCAAAAGAAATATTTACCATATCTGCTCTGAGTTGCAAGCTAACGGAATGCAGTGGCTCATTCCTTCACTGCCAGAAGGCTGTTTATTTTCAATTGTTTTAGAGAAATGGGAAAGCAACTGCAGTAAATGTTGAGCAATACTTGTCGCCTTGTTTGTTGAACTGAGGTTCTCATTTAGCAGAACTAGGGAAAGTCTGATCTTTAAAGAAGTTTCTCAGTGGTATATAGTTAAGAACCATAAGACATTTTTGTGTATATGAACAAATAATGCAAAGCTAAGCTGGTTTTATATTCTTAAGGACCATGTATCAGCAGAAAGCAAGTTTTATAAAAGGAAGACACAAAAGTGAATAGTCCCAACAACCTCAGCCTCCCTACAACTGTCAATCCCCAGTGAAAACAAAATGGATATACTCCAGGTGTGGAGGAGTGGTGTTCAGCTCACTTATGCATTTCCAAGCTTTCAGATGGCTAAATCAGTATTTTGCAGAGTGTGCCCTTGTGCCGATAAGCAGCAAGAATGAGTGGGAGTTTTCAGTCCCTATTTGACAGAAGCAGCAATTTTAGCCCACTTGTGGCAAGAGAAAAAGGGTCCAGAGAAAAGATATCCAGATGTCAGATCCCAGATGCAGCCTTATATACAGTCTAAGTGATTGGTTCAATAATATGTGCAATACAGCTGTCCTAAGGCAAAAGAAGAAAAAGCAGGCACCACCATGCACTGCAGGGAATGAATAGTTAATTAATGTTTTAGGGATATCTGCAGCATTTGAAATACATCAAGAGTTGTTTTGCAAAGAGTAAAGAGATTGATACTAGACACACAGTCCCAGACATAACTGCAGACTACTCTATGAAGCTGTTGCTGGCCAGTGACCCTAGTGATTTGGTACAGTATCCTCTTTTTAGTTCAAAAGTGACTCACATTTTGAGAGAATAGCTTTTACCTTATCATTATTTCCATTATGTGCCCTGAGCTATCAAATGCTCAGCAGTAAAACAAATGTTGAAAAACATTTTCAGCCAGAATCATGACCTGATGTACTAAAGGACACAAAACCAGCAGTGAGAGAACAATGAATACTAAGAAAAGCTTCTCACATTTGTGTGTGTGTGCGCGCGTGTGTTTTAAGGTTATTTTGTCTAAATGATTTCTTGGTTCAAATTTGGAGGGTTTTTGTTGTTTATCCCTTTCTCATTCTGTAAAATTCAAACAACATTTCCGTGCAAGTGTTTGAGTTTTGACATGTAGAAGTAAATCTTTAAAGGGACACTGCTCCTATACATAAACATAGCATGAAATATACTTCAGAATACTCAGGCACTGCATGTACCAACATCTATCAAGGTACACTAATCCCTATACTATATAGTTCACTGGTAAAGTTGGTGATTTCTGTTAGAAGATACAGGATTTTTGTCTTTTTAAACATGATGTTGTTAAAACCAGCCTTTTGGCCATAGGCAAAATTACTAATGACCTTAAATCATAACATAGTAGTATCAGAATTTAGAAGTTTAAAGTTTGAAAACATTAGCTTTAGCATATGAGGGAAAGACTGCCAGCTCTGGTTTTGCTTAAGAGAAACAACAGAAAGAAACATGTGTTAACAGCCTGTTAAGTCCAAAGACTCAAAACATAAAAAAAAAAAATCCCAAACTAATAAATGTTTACTCCCTTTGGGTAATGATGAACTATATAACCTATCTACATGTGTAGACTCTATATTTCTTTCTCTACTCCTGTACTTCAACCAAACCATTTATAAGCAATACTTTATTTCACCAGTGGAAGTACATATTAAAGACACAGACTGACAGTAGGTAAATGTATATGTGGCATCTAAAGCCTACTTGTAGAGGCTCAGGAAAAGTATGTATAAAAAACCCCACATCCACCTCTGCCAGCTTCTTTAAAACTTGTAAAAAGCTGATTGGATCACAATATCATAGCAAATGCAGGTAGGAGACAAACGATGTAGGAAAGCTAGAAAAAACATGTCTCATGATGGACACTTGAAAATTTGTGGAAGAAAACATCAGTTCCTTAGGTACTTCTGATTCAAGGATGCATATGTCAGAGTGCCTGCACCAGCCGAAGAGTTTAGATGCCTCTGCTCAAGGCCAGCTCCCTGGGGTAGCAACAGCTACTTGAGAAGCTGCAGCTGGCCATGAAGCTGTTCAAGAAAGAGTTGGAAGAAATCACACTATTTCTCTTGGGAGATACATTTACATGGAGGCTGTTGCTCTGGCTCCCTCCCAAGGCTACATTGAAGTCATATCCTTAAGCAAAAAAAAATACATCATCTACATCAGAAAAGATTGCACATAGAATTACTGATACCTTTAGAGTCAAGGAAAACATTTTCTCTTTTACAATAATCCATAATATACAAGTAAATATGACATGAATATTTGAGAAGAGAGATCTCATATTAATCAACAACCATGCTTGTAAGAGCACAGGGCACCACTGGCAATCTTTTTGTACACATTATATCGTACAGAAGTTAATAATTTTTTCATTTTTGGAATGCTAGCCAATTGCAGAATAAATACGAAAGAAGATTTATACTGTTATTGCATTCAGATACCTCCCTATAATATTATGCCACTTACATCCATCTGCCATCTTTATCTGCTTTCATTTTCCTTGAGAACTAAGAGCAGCTTTACTCACACAGCTATAATCTATCTAGCTGTGCCTCCAACACTCAGTGACTATCTACATCTGTTAAATCTATTGCCCCCCCAAATTGCAAATCAATTTATAAAGAATAGCAAGTTACCAATCTGTTTCTAAATTTAATGGAAGAGATAATAATTGTTCTTGCTCATCAGTTGCCCCTTCCTTCCACAACAGCTGTATTTTTACCTGTTAGCAGATCAGGATCCCTCTTTCCACTCCCAATTAAAGCTGTTTTCTACTAACAAATAAAAAAAACTTTGGTTTCCAGTTCTGTACATTTGTGGACACATGAGACTTATCAGACACCACTGCTGACACACCAACAACTCTGTCTGTGCTTTGTCTAGTTCTGCGGTTAATTTCTGCTGCTTAGTAAAGACAAACTGATTATGCTTTACAAAACCTGACTGAAAGAAAGTAAAACAACAGAACTGAGATAGAAAACTAGATACAAGTAGTAAAAGAATCTCTGGAAGATTAGCTCAAACCAAGGAAGACCATGCAACTTTATCTTACTTGGTGATCCTACCTTTATTTTTAAAAAGGCTGGTGATAATCACCATTATGGAATTACACTGAAATATCTCTCTCCTTTTCCAGTAGCTACTGCTCCTTTGTCAGCAGCTGCGGTGATGGACAGCTGATTAAAATCTTACAGTAAAAAAAAGAAAATAATCCGAAATAAAATAAAAACTCCTTGCTTCTAAGTTACCTGAGTAACTAAGATTCTGGTCTAGACAACTAGCCCATAAGCCTCAAAATCTAACACTTAATCAGTCAAATTAAACTCCAGGTGTTTGTATGTGACCATATATACAGTCAACAATAAGTGAACAATGTTTAGTAGGAGTACAGATGAAGGAGCAAATGAAAATCAGGATCCACCTTTATTAGGAGATTGCAACACCTATATTCCTCCCCCAGAAATGGGATACCATTTTTCTTCTGGATAAACTCTGACTCCAGAATACACCATTTGCAGCAAAGACAAGTATTGACTCTCCTACAACATGAAGCCTGTTTTTCTCTTAAGGTGCCTTTGCAACAAAAAGAACCAATCTGCCTAAAAAGACAGATAAAAACCTGTTAGTTTCTCAGCTATATTTTCCCAGACTGCTTCTGGGAAGTTCTATATCAGACATTTATTCAGATACATCTTTGTGCCTTCTACCCCCTTCTGCTTGTATATTGATAGGTCCACTGTATTTCAGAAATAGATGGAGAGGGTGGAGAACACCTAAAGGGGAGTCACAGTCAGAGATTTCATGGTTTTCTTAACATCTATCTTCACAGACTGCAGTTCTCCTCCCTGCCCACAGCCACCCCTCTCTTGCTGCCACCCCAACTGCCCAGCCATTTGGGAGACAATATTGCTCTTTTCTTTAAGATTTTTCACTTTTCCCAGGTCTTTCACTGTTCCACTGGGAATGGGAATTGCTTTTCTTCCTCAATAGAAGCAGTGGGAAATGAGGGGCATCTGGATATGGGAATCTTCACTCCTCCCATATCAGTTGCTTTTTTGGTGGGACACTGATTTCTTTCTGGCCCTCCCAGTAGGAAGAAAATTAAAAAAAAAAAAAAACAAACCTTAAATTTACCAAGGTATTGCTTGTTAATACTGGTACAGCCTCTGCCTTTTACTGATTCAAGCAAACCTGGATTTAACTTTCTACTAATGCAAGGCCCCAGACTTGACTTTCAACCAACAGCATTCTTGCAGAGGTCTGAGCACAGCTGCTCATATGTACAAAAGCACATTCAAGAGACAATTGCCTAATCAGGTGGTATTTTGAGTCACTAAGATTCAACCTCCAAGCACATTTAGTGTGCATCCTGGCATGTTTTATTAGGCTATTATTTCTTTTCTCTAGTACAATTACTTAAGCACAGAATCCAGCATGATCAATATAGTGGGAAAGATTACTTACTGTAATGTTCTGGGGGCTTTTTCCCCACCTCTTCCGTGCACTCCAGCAAGTATATTGTCAAACTGACTTAAATTCCATGAGGCATTTAATTGAACAAATGCAGAACAGAAACTTGATCGCAGTGTTGTGGTGAAAAATCCTGCCCTGACCACCCACTGTTCAAATACTAAACTGACTTGGAACTGTGCAGTTTCAAATATTCTTTTCCATTCCTCTAGATTCTTACTGCTATTATAATTACAGTGTACATTCAATCATTATTCATTCACACACATTAGAAAGCAGTAACCCCAGCTGTTTTAGCAGCATTGTCCACTTTGAGTTGCAGGCTTTCCTGCTGCTGCATTACGTTGATGACTTCAATAAATAATAATACAATTTTAGATAGCTAGCTTTCACTGTCTTATGCAGTAGAAAAAGCAGTTTAAGAAAGAAGAATAAATATATTTTAAATTATGCATTAGTTCTATACATCCCCATCGCATCTTCCTTATCAAAAACAATTACAAATAAGTAAAACATCCCTGAGAATAGGTAACACATTTTATCAAAAGAAAGATCACAGAGAATAATAAATTACGTTTGAAAATTTTCTGCAGCTGTTAAGCTGCATTTTATCATTAAATTCCTTTGCTACAAGTGAATTGATTGGTATCTCACAGTAAATCGACATGTATGCATTTAGCAGGGTTTTTTATTCCTATCTTGGACATGTATTGAATTTCTGTTCCATCATGCCTGTGTGGATGATCCCTGGTGTGCTAAGTTTCATGCTGGGCAATAGAGGCAGAGGAGCAGGATCACTGTCAGCAGAGCCATTTTGAAAGCAGGTATGGCATGTTTTCACATACTGTTCTTTATAACAATCAAAATTTTCAAACATGGCTTTTTGCTCAAAGATGTTCATATTCTCACCATGAACACCTCATTTAGAGCCTCATGACTCACCTGCTCAGTTCTGTCAAAACTGAAGAGGGTACTAAGATTTCTACAGGATGATAAAAATTTAATTAAATGAGACAAGATAAAGAAGACCAAAAAGTTATTGTAAGTGTAGAAAGTGTGAGCAATCTAACCCTGAAAGCATTTGTTCTCTTATTTCATTTTCCTGAATATCTCAAAGAAAATCTTCAAAGTAGATGATTCCTGGCCACAGACACATCAATGATAAGTTTGCTATTGTTTCAACTAAATAATGTTTTCACCTGCTGCAGATAAAGACTGTGTCCATCAAAACATATAAGAAACAAGCAAAGAAAATTTTTTTATTGCATGCTTACATGGTCTGTGTGAATTAGTGTTTGAGTATTAATGGAAGTTTGGTGTCTACTTAATTTAAATACTATGAATTTGTAATCCAGTTTGTATCTCCAGATACAGACAAAGCTGAAACAAGCCATAATGATAGTACTATCTAAATTACTACCATCCAACATGGTAGCAATGCTTTAAATGACAATGCAGAAGTGAGTTAGGCATCTCTTGAATGATCTTTTAGCTGTTACAGTGTGGATCACTTGTTAATACTCTATTTAAAGAATAAAGATTGCGCTATTCTCAATTACATTATTCATTAGTCCTATTTCCTAAGTAAAATTTAATTTTCCCCTGCAGCTTGCTGTGCATACTGTGGTATGGATCTTACATTCAGATTTTCATGTTAGGTAAGAATAATTTCCACCTGATGTATTATGTAATTTATATCATTTGTAAAAAGAGTAATAAGCAGAAAATATCTGACTGACCAGAAAACATCTGTAACAGATATAGTGACATCTTAGTAGCAAGAAATACAAGATCTGCAAAACACAGACAGAATTAGTAGAGAGGACTTCACCTTTGTAAAGAAGTGGAAACTATCTTTTTTCCAACACTGGAACAAGAGAAAAATCTGTGCAAAACTCTCTGTTCAGGATTACTGAACCAAATTACAGGCAATCCAATTACAATTCTTTTTGATATGGCATTTTTGGTTAATATTACATAGAAGTTACAATCAGTGTGTACTCATTTGAAACAGTAATTTCAATTTAAATAAAAAGATGAACATTTTTTCCCCAAGAATAAATTACTGAAATGCTGTCAAGATTATGTTGCTATCCATGGTCTCTTAGATGAGAGGTTTAGGTGTTTCTCAATGATGATTTAGTCAACAGAGAGTTTGTGGGTCAGGGTTAAAGGGAGAACAGTGATTAGAGACATTATTGTGGGGATCTGTTACAGACCACCTGATCAAGAAGAACCTGGGGATGAAGCACTCTACAGAGAGATAGGAACAGCCTCACATTTGAGGGCCCTTGTTCTCATGGGGGACTTCAGCCACTCTGTTATGTGTCGGAGGGACAGTACCGCCTGGCACAAGCAATCCAGGAGGTTCCTTCTGCAAGTAATAGAGGAGCCAACAAGGAGAGGTACCATGTTTCACCTTGTGCTCACCAGCAGGGAAGGGCTAGTTGGAAATGTGATTATCCACGGCAGCCTTGGATGCAGCAATTATGAGATGGTCGAGTTTGGGATCCTCATGACAGTGAGAAGAGCATGAAGCCAGCTCACTGCCCTGGAGTTCAAGAGAGCAGATTTTGGCCTCTTCAGGAACCTGCTTAGTGAGGTTCTATGTGGTATAGCCCTAGAGGGCAGGGGGGCCCAAGACTGCTGGATGATATTCAAGGATCACCTGCTACAAGTTTAGAAGTGTTGCATCCCAACTATAAGGAAGTGCAACAGGAGGGCCAGGAGACCTCCTTGAATGGAGAAGGAGCTGCTGAGGAAAACTTGAAGGCAAAAAAAAAGGCTTATAAAAGGTGGAAGNCAAGTTTAGAAGTGTTGCATCCCAACTATAAGGAAGTGCAACAGGAGGGCCAGGAGACCTCCTTGAATGGAGAAGGAGCTGCTGAGGAAAACTTGAAGGCAAAAAAAAAGGCTTATAAAAGGTGGAAGGAAGGACAGGTGGCCTGGGCAAAAACAGGAATGTTGTCCAGGAATCTAGGGACCAGGTTAGGAAAGCTGAGGCCCACTTTAGAATTAAACTTGGCTAGGGATGTGAAAGATAAGAAGAAGAAATTCTACAGGTATGTAGTGAATAAAAGACAGACTAGGGACAACAGAGGCCCCCTCCAGAAGCTATCAGGAGAACTGGCTATGCAGGATTTGGAGAAGTCTGAGGTTCTTAATGACTTCTTTGCCTCAGTCTTCACCGGCTGATGCTCTGACTATACCACCCAAGTCTTGGAAGGCAGATGCAGGGACTGTGAGAATGAAGACCCCAAGCCCCCTGTAGGAGAGGATCTCATTCGAGTCCATCTTAAGAACCTGAACCTAACTCATGGAACCTGATAAAATCCATCCACAAGTCCTGAAGGAGCTGGCAAATGAAGTTGCTAAGCCACTGCCCATCATATTTCAAAAAATCACAGCAGCCAGGCGAAGTTCTCAAGGACTGGAAAAAGGGAAATATAACCCCCATTTTCAAGAAGGGGAAAATGGATGACCCGGGGAACTACAGACCAGTCAGTCTCACTGCTGTGCCTGGAAAAATCTTGGAGCAGATTCTCCTGCAAGGCATGCTGAGGCACATGAAAAACAACAAGGTGCTTGGTGGCAGCCAGCATGGCTTCACTAGGGGGAAATCCTTCCTCACCAATTTGGTGGCCTTCTACGATGAGGCTAGGGAACTGATGGACAGGCGTAGAGCAGTTGACATCATCTACCTGGACTTGTGCAAAGTGTTCAACACTGTCCCACACAACATCCTTGTCTCTACATTGGAGAGACGTCAATTTGATAGATGGACCACTCGGTGGATAAAGAACTCGCTGGATGGCCACACGCAAAGAGTTGTGGTCAATGGCTCAGT
>NDXB01022254.1:0-10069 GCA_002631895.1 Agapornis roseicollis
AACTTCACCTGATTGCCATGATCTCTCAAATATGATGGACAGTGGCTTAGCAACTTCACTCGCTAGCTCCCTCAGGACCCGCAGATGGATTTCATTCAGGTCCCATGGACTTGTGCACGTTCAAGTTCTTAAGATGGTCTTGAACCAGATCCTCTCCTACAGTGGGCACAAGGTCTTCATTCTCACAGTCTCTGTGTCTGCCTTTCAAGACTTGGGTGGTGCGGTCAGAGCCTTTCCCATTGAAGACTGAGGCAAAGAAGTAATTCAGAACCTCAGCCTTCTCCAAATGCTGTGTAGCCACTTCAACTGATAGCTTCTGGAGGGGGCCTACGTTGTCCCTGGTCTGTCTTTTATTAGCAATGTACCTGTAGAATCCCTTCTTGTTATCCTTAACATCCCTAGCTAAATGTCGTGGTTTAAACCCAGCCATGCAGCTTGTTCACTCACTCAACCCCCCTTTCTTGCCCTCCCCTGCTTCCAGAGGGATGGGGAGGGGAATCAAAAGAATGCAACTCCCACAGGTTGAGATAAGAACAGTTTAGTAACTAAGGTATAACACAAATCACTACTGCTGCCACCAATGATAATAATGATAAAGGAAAAGAATACAACATCACATCAACCACCAACAGATAACTCACAACACCCCACCAGCACAGACTGAATACCTCCTCCAATCCCCCAGAGAGAACTAGCCCTTCCAGATAACTCCCAGTTACATCCTGGGCATGACATGCTATGGTATGGAATACCTCTTTGGTCAGTTTGGGTTCTGTCCCTCCAATCCCCCAGAGAGAACTAGCCCTTCCAGATAACTCCCAGTTACATCCTGGGCATGACATGCTATGGTATGGAATACCTCTGTCAGTTTGGGTCAGGTGTCCTGTCCCTGCTTCCTCCTGGCCTCCCCTCCTCCCTGGCAGACCATGAGGCTCACAAAGTCCTTGGTCAGAATAAACATTACTTAGCAACAAATAAACATCGGTGTTATCAGTTTTGTTCCCAGGTTAAGTCAAAACACAGTGCTGCACCAGCTACTAAGGAGGGGAAAAACTGACTGCCATTACTGAACCCAGGACACTAAGTTTAATCATCACAGGATTGCCAATTACTTTCAGTCATGGGTCTTGCCTCAGCACTTTTCATTGCAGGTCCATTTGTTTTTATTAAGTAGATGGATAGTCTAGTGATCTGGTAGGTATTACAGGTTTACATTCAGAGGGCAGGCTTCAAAGCCTCCAGTACATCATAAGGAATATGATCTGAAGCCCAGCCCATGGTAGTGGAGACACTCACTGTGCTTGACTCCTACCCAGAAGTCACAATTTGAACTCCCTTTTTCATTAATCTGATCAAATGATAACAGCGATAAAAATTTTAGCACACACCCAGGAGAAGAAAAAGAATTAATTTAGGATTGATGAGGATTGGCAGAGCTGTTAGGCATCCAACAGTAAAGTAAAATTGACACTGAAGTTCACAATTCAAAAGAATTCACTATCATAGTTCAGCAATCAGGGTTGAAAGAGCAGAACAGACATATCACAGGATTAAGACTTGAGTAGCTCAGTCAGTAGGGAAGGTGAAAGAGGGATAAAATATCCATTTTAATGATACCAGGATCAATTTCATCCAATATAACTTGTTAGTAACAGCCTTTCCTTTTCCTAGCAAAGCTACCGATCTTGAGATTACAATGCAATTCTTAAATCCACCCTTTAATCTGACAGGTTTAGCATGAAGACATTAGCAGCCTATTCATAACTTTTCTTTATCCCTCCGCCATTAGTGGCTGTAGTTTTGAGATAGAATGTCAGTTTTGAGTCTAAAATAGAATAAATGAGGATTGAAAAATAAGATGAATAGAATTTTGAGCAGCAATACCTACCTTCCAGCTTCAGAGATGAAAGAGAAAAAAGCCCAACTTCAATGCTTTAAGGAAGTCAGAAGCATTACTCACTGTAGCTTAAGTTAGATGGATTAGTAATGTAGTAATTGGATTCCTGTTGTGATGGTTAATTGTATTACACTGATATTGTCCACAGCTGAGTGTTGCATGTTCCCTCCCTTCCTTGTTCCTGATTAGTGAAAAAGGGGTCTAAGAGGTTCTTAATGGGATTTCAGTTCATGTACTGTTCCACCCCAAAATGTTGATGTCCCTCTGTGAACTGAGTCCTACCCCAGTATAATAGAATGTTATTCCCTGAAGAGGCATCAGCCTAACTGGAAGAGCAATAATGTTATTTTACTTTTGAAGTGAATCAATGGAACTGACAAATTAAAAGGGATGGCCTTGGAGATCTGGGATTGGAAAGAAGTGGGAGGGACCTGCCTTCATTTCATTTCACTACAAACTTCCAGTGCTGTTTTGGGGAAGCTGTGTCAGACCACATCATTAGAGATGTTCAGATTCTTTGGAGATCCTCAAAACTGCCACTTAGACACCCTTCTTCACATCCAAGTCCAACTCTGTCAGGTAGTCTCTAAATCACCTGGAAATACATTCACAGAATATGAACAAATCCTTGCTAAAAAACCCCAAACAAATCCTTTCCAATCCTTAAATTTTGAGACTTAATGTTGCAGATGAAACACAAAAATCTACCATTGGGAAAGTATAGCACCTTGGCTATCACATGTTTGAGGCAGGCAGTGAATGGATTGAGGTGATACCAACCTTCTGTTACACCAAAGTCTACTGGCGTCTTATGAAAGCTTTTACTTTACAAGACAGATTGTAAGCAGTGAAAGAAAAAAAAATCAACATTATCAGACTGGAATATTAAACTGGAATGAATTTAAGAGGGATTATCCAGATATTACATTAGTGGAAGATTTCATGTGATCTGTCAGGCCAAGATTAAAATGTCAGCCCTATTTTGAGAGTTACTGAATTTGCACAGTGCCCAAACTACATTATTCTGAAACTTGCAAATCTTTCTAAATAACATATTAAGGAAGACGAAGGGATTTACACAGTTTTCATGGCTTTGAGACAGAATCTGGTGAAAGGATTTTTTTCGCACAGAAGTAAGCAGAGGCCGCAATAATTGGTCTTTTTTTTTTTTTTTAAGTTAATTTTTATAACGTGTTTTTAAATTGTAAAACAATGATAGTTTACAGCAGATAAATGTAAAGCATTTGAGTGTAAATTCACTCTAAAATTTAAGATAACCTGTTTTATTGACTTGCAGATCTACGATAAAAAAAAATAATTGAAAAAAAAATCAAAGGAAATGAGAGCAATTCAAATACACATCATTGTTTTTGAAAAAAAAGAAGCCAATGCTGGTACCATTGACAGAAAATATGAAATGTCTAAGCAGAATCCATTAGCTGCCAAAGTCAAGCAGAACAATGAAGCATTTGTTATTAATCTAGACACTGAGAGGTTTGCTCTCAGAAGGACCCTGCATTCAGTGAATGTCTATATTAGTTCCTCAGATTCTGCATGACTACTGATATTGATTACTGATTTTAAAAATCTTCTGAATATAAAAACTGAGGAGTCTTATCCATGAATATAAACCTGTGTTCATCTCAAGTTGCTAAAATAATATGGAAAAATTTTCAGAAACTATGGCAAATCTACAACCAAGCAAACAGAACTAACTGAACCCCAGTGGCTAGAAAATAATAAATTTGCATTCTAAAATTGTCAGTCCTTTGCAGTTGGAAGACTCATAGGATTAATGAGAAGTGAAAGGAAATTATGCAGGAAATAAGAATGAGTTTAAGAACTTCACTATGTCCACAGAAAAAGATCAGGGTTTATGAGTTCTAAATAGCATTTCGAGATGCAAGACAAGCTCTGGGACATAGTATAAACTGCTTGTTCAATAAATAAACGTAGTGTAGAAATAATTGCATAAAAAATGTCTGGAAAAAGTGAAGCATTTTTCTTTAGGTGGTGAAATGTAAGGCATTATGGAAGACTGACACAAATCATAGAATCATAGAATGGTTTAGGTTGGAAGTGACTGTAAAGATCATTTAATAGTACCCCCCTGCCATGGTCAGGTACACCTTCCAAATGTTTGTAAATACATGAAAGAACATAGCCAAATACTTTTATCAGAACACTTATTGAAACTGTTGTCTCCAAAGCCAATTGAGTTCATTTGACTAAAGTATTTTCATTTGTATCCTCAATTTAATATAAGATCCTAAAATAACCTAATAATTGTGCTTATTTTCTCAAAAGTTGAACAGTAATGTGCTGTGACACATAAGCCTTGTAAATTAATTACTGAGGGACCTTCAATGACTTTGCAATGAGTTCTCAAATCAAAGGGGAAAAAATATTGAGAATCAGTCATCTTTAAACAAATCCACATGTATCCCATAATCAGAGGCAACTCCTTGTCACTCACCAGCAGTTTTCCAGCTCAAACATTTTACCATATTATACTGTTTATTTGAAATGGCAGGAAAAAACATGAAGTTAATCTGGTAGAAGTGTTTGAAAATGGTTATGCTTATATAATTGTTAGTGAAATAGTAGCCAATTTAATTGTTGCAGCTTTCATTTTTAAAAATAAACTTAAATTTATACAAAAGCATCGAATGAATGCTAAATGAAACAGAGCGTTTCATTACAATTTGATGAAAGTAATTTGGGGTAGCCAAGAACAATATGGAAGAAAGAAGGTTGCTCCCCTCGTTATTCTTTTTATTTCAATATTATAGCTGTGGACATCTCTAATTGCACCAATTCTGTCACTCAACTAATGAGGCCTGTTTTAGGTACAAACCAAAGCAGCTTACTTTTTTGTTTACATGAAAGTAAACAAACAGCCTCCCTTCCCTACCCCCTAGAACATCATAGGGTTGTAATCAAAGACTTTTCAATTTCTGTTGTACACTTCAGTCTTTATGAGGTCTGTCATATACCCACCTTACCTTTTATATACTTGACTTTGGTCATTTGGCAGCTGACTTGCATCTGCTATACTTATTAGGATATATGCATGCATCAGAATTAATGGTCTTGGAAAAGCTTAAAGATCATCAACTGGAATAAGATGACTATATGAGATCCTACCAAGCACTGAGATGGTTGTCTTTTTGATAAGAAATTATTTGTAGGTAGGCATAAGCTAAAACAAAAATGCAGAAATTTATTTATTACAGAAATTTCAGAAACCTGGGACCACTTTTGATTTAAGTGTATTATGTGAGATCAGTGAAATCAATGCCATATTCACAGACTTCTTCAAGTCATATTCAACAATAGTTTTGAATATGTTCAGCATTACATTTCTTAAATCAGGGTAAAAAATTAGACTTTCTTTTTTCTTTTTTCTTTTTTTTTTTTTTTTCTTTATTTGGTTTCNTCTAACACTCTCGCAGCTGCCTTACAAGGCATTCGATTTTGCTCAGAGGAACCCAGGCAATTAGACTTTTTCTTTTTTCTTTTTTTTTTTTTTTTCTTTATTGGATGCTCATTTGGTTGCAATGAACTCCTCTGGTAAAACCAATACATGCACTCAGGCAACATATTATCAGGCACCTAAACTGAGGTGCCTAAGATAGTCAGGTCAAATGTACAGACTGTAAATACAGCCAAAGTCAAGGGCAAAGGAAAGGATTAAATAATTTTAAACATCAGCTTTCCATGCATGTTTGATTTTTAACATAAATTGAACATTGCTATTATCCAGCTTCTATTATTGTAGTGGGCTGTGAGCTGTATGTAGGAAGACACTATTCAGCTGAGTCCCAGTGTGGCACTAGATTATTAAGATACCCAGGGAAAAGCAAAGAATAATGTTAATTAGAAGAGATGTTACTGAAATAAGATTTTCTTCTGTTTATTAACAGCCTAGAGGATTAAGGAAGGAATATACAGCAGACCTTTAATTAATCACTATACTTTAAAAGGGAATTTTCTAGAATTCATTATGTTCAGGCATGTGTTACTGGGACAATAAAGTAGCATGAGTGGCAAATGTTTTCTTTTCCAAGAGTCAGAGAAGGAAGAAAACCCCATAGTCCTAGCTGTTATATGGTTTGGGGATTTGCATTTGACAGCACAATATCTGGGAAATTATTACTTCAGGGTCATTAGAAAGCAACAAAAGGCATTCACGTAAGAGATACAAGAAGCTAAGCAAATGAATGTTGAAGAAGAAAACACAAGCAAGACCAAGCCTAGCACAGGGGCCAATGACAAAGTCATCCAGAGGCATCCACAGAAGACATATTTGGCAAGGAACAGCAATGCTAACAAAAGCAGTAGCCTTCTCTGTTATTGCTTAGCTAATTGACTTCATCCTTTTTGTAAGGGTAGGGAATGGTTCATCTCACTTATATTAAGCAAGTGTTTTAGGATCACCTTCTGCATATGCCCATTTTTCCACATTGACTTTAGAAGTAGCCAGAAATAATGTAGGCTTGAATAGGTCTGTTCAGGTCTAATGTAAATTGTAGGCTTTACAGTTTTTATATTGAAGAAGATTAATCCCATCTTGAGTGATGGAGATTATAATAACTTGGATTGTTTTAATGTGGCCTGACTTTGAATGGAGTGGAATTATCTTCATGTAACTTTAGAATGCAAGACGGCTTGTTTTATGACCAAAAGAAGGAGTTATTTTGAAGTTACCATCTGACTTATTCAGACATCTTGTTTAGTACTGAATTAATTCTGTTCTGGACTGTACTGATAAGAGGTATACTGGCTGTAAAACCATCACTTTAGAAGTTCAAGTTATATCAAAAAAAGTACTCCCTGGAGTGATTACAGTGACTGTCACGCTCACAGCCATAGACAGTGGCCCTAGAAATAAGTGCCTGCCAATGAAAATGGAACTAATAATCACGTGTGTTGGAACTGCAAAAGAAAATAAAATTAATAATCACTTGTGCTGGCACGTATGTTAATAAAAATAATCAGAAACCTGCTGAAACACTTTTTGTGAGCACATTGGCAGAGAACGAGGCAGAGGTCCCAAGAGGCGGCAGACAGGTCTGTCTGCAGGAACCAGCACCATGGACAGCGGCAGCTGCTTTTCGATTCAAGGGGTCATGCGTGTTTATTTCATCTGGGTTTTCTTTCTTTTTTTAATTGGAAGATCTGAATGCAATTAGAAATATTGGTTCTGACATGTGCTTTCTTACTGGGAAAGACAATGTAATAACTGTTTTGTACAGGAAGAACAAGGCATACAAAAAATGCCCTTTTATTTTTTTTTTTTTCCAAAAAGTAAATTATAGTAAGACATAATTGATCAGCATCACACAGGAAAATTAGAAAAGTGTTCCCTTATATATTTTATCCTGTAAGTTGTACTGGTTTTGCCTTACCATGTTGTTTTTATGTCAGGAAATAGTATTTTGGGGCAAGTTTTAGGCTGCAGTTCACATCATGACTCCATGAAGATGCCAGGTCATAGCAGGAGATCAAAGCTAATCAGGTGAACAAGCTCAGGTAACTTGACAACTTCCAACTGAATTGTTTCATTATTTTCATTAAAAAAATGCCTTGGGAGTCATATAGTATTTACAGAGAAAATGCTATTGTCACCTGCTTATTTTTAGAACTGCCCATCTCCATATTCATTGCTAGAGTATTATGGGCTTTTTCCTCTGCATGGTGTTAATCATCAGCTTACTCAACTTTTAATTTCTAAGTCAGTTTTGCTAAAATTAACTTAGAGAGAGCAACCTGAATGGTTATTCTCTCTGCTCCTCCCCAAAAGGTGGTCTGCATCCTTCACAAACTGAGGATGGTGGAAAGGTGCAGTGGAGGCTGAGTCATCTGGGCATATCAATAGAGCACATGGCCCTGTCAGGCATTTTGCTAAGAAACACTGACAAGCAAATGACTTGCCCACTTCTGTTTTCTGAATAAAGGGTATAATTTCTGTACCTTTACACCTCTGAGCACTCCCAGAACAATGAGTCCCTTACCTCTAGTCAGTGTTTTTTAGGGGCTCTTTTAATATGTCATAATGCATCCAAATTCTTTACAATGATCTGAATGCACAAATTTGCTTCCCTTAATGCTAATGACATTCATTATGTGGTGACTAGCTTAAATAACTCTAGGCTATTTAAGATAATGTTGGTTTCATAGGCCTGCTAGATGATATATTTTCCTTATTATTGCAAAGTTTATTGACTTTGCCTTTTCTCCTGACATTTTAGGAGAAAAGGGATGAATTCTAGAGGTTACTGTGAGAGCTTTCACAGGTAATTACATTTCCAAGACTTCATGAGTCACCATAGATTTTCTTTTAGCCTATGGCAAATATGAAGTAAAATACCGGGCCTGTAAATCCCCACAATCTCTGCCAACCCAGAAGGGAGCCATTTTCTCAGAGTAACAGAGCAGCCAGTGCTACTTGCACCTGATTCGTGGTCTAACATCCCTGACACAGGCGTATTTGATGAAAACATACATGCCTAACTGGCTGGCAGGGGGATATCCTCTACTGATATGCCCAGATTATTCAGCCTCCATTGCTCCTTTTCACCATCCTCAGTCTGTGAAGGATGCAGTCCACCTTTTGAGGTAGACAGAGAGAATAAACTATTCAGGTTGTTCTCTCACTTTCTGAATTCTGAGGTTATGGGTGTGCTTCCAGGAGGAATACCTGTGGTACAAGCATCACCACTTGAACAAATGTCGGTTTACCAAACCATGAGGCCTGGCAGTCCTTGTTATAGTGAATTCTGGAATTACATGTTTCTTCCCAGGCCAGAGTCAGCACATGGAACATTGCTGTAGCTTAATTACCAGTCCCTTTCCAAGCAAGTGCAGAACCATCAGGACCATTTGCCTCACAAGTGAAACTTTGTAAAACATCATCAGTCTCCTATGTGGCAGGTAGACAACGGTGGAGAGCAAACATGGTGGCAGAAGAACTGTTTAACAGTCCAGCGTCCAACAGCTTTTGCGGTGGAACACTGTGATGTGGCAATACAGACATGGAGAGAACAGGCCAGAGCTGGAGAGAGGCGACCCACCTTCCATGGTGCTCTTCAAAGTTTATCTCCATACTGGCAGAGCTAATATAATGGTGCAGGTTTTTTCACATAGAAACTAAATGATGCATCAAATAAAAAGATAGAGGGGTCTATCTTTTATTTAGATTTAGATAATTACAATTTATATTTAGATCCTGATGTTTTGTGNGACCCACCTTCCATGGTGCTCTTCAAAGGCTAGAAGTGAATCAGTTTATCTCCATACTGGCAGAGCTAATATAATGGTGCAGGTTTTTTCACATAGAAACTAAATGATGCATCAAATAAAAAGATAGAGGGGTCTATCTTTTATTTAGATTTAGATAATTACAATTTATATTTAGATCCTGATGTTTTGTGATGCAGGTTCTTGGACCGCTGCACTGATACGGACCTGTTGATGTATGGACTTGTCTAGCCCCATGAGTGTGGCTTCACCATTGTGGAAAGGTAGCATCTTCAGCCACATATTTTCTCTCCTTCTTCTTCCTCATCTATGCTTCGGTTGTTAGAGCAATCTTCTGTCAGGTGGATGCTACTGTTCTGAACAGCAGGATATTACACCAGAACTAGGTCTAACACCCCTACTGTGATCAAAAGGAAAACAATTACCCCTCTTTGTTACAAAATACCAGTCAGGGGTCTACATAAGGCAGCTTGTCTCATACCTATCTTAGTAGATTGGGCTCATCTTGTTGCTCCAGCTAGTGTTAAAACCCTGGTGGTGTATGAGCATGTGTGTTTGTCTCTTAATTAATATAATCAGTCCAGTTAAAGGCATTGAACGATGCTGCAGGTGTCTAGAAAGCTACTGGAGAAAAAGGATGGTGCTGTGGGAGTTTTAGTGTCTTGGGTTTGGATGACACCTGAGTTATGTTGGATGTTGGTCTTAGCATCTGTCTGGATTCCCATTTTAAGTGCATTTTGGATCATATAGGAGGGCTTAGTATCTCCTTACATCAATTGCAGTTATGAAAGAAAAAAATGAGTGAAATACTTGGTACCATTTTACTTTTTTTTTACTAGTTTTTTTTTTTTTTTGGTTGGTTGGTTTTTTGGGTTTTTTTTTTTTTTTTTTTTTTTTTTTGTTTGTTTA
>NDXB01022254.1:14054-25276 GCA_002631895.1 Agapornis roseicollis
TTTTTTTTTTTTTTCCCTGAAGCTTTACTAGATACTAAGACTGACTGGATCAATGACAATTTAAGTAGGACATAAGAAGCAGCTCATTAATTTCCACAGGAAAATTTTCCTTTTTTTTTTTACCATTACTTTTGCTAAATGCTTTAAAAAATGGTAAGTGAAAGGCCTTTTCAAGATATGGTTGAGACTCAGTGAATTACAGTAACTTATCTTCAAATAAAAATCTTGCAAACTTAAGATCCAGCTCACTAACATTCAACACAAACCCCTTATTTCAGTGGAAAACTGGCTTCCCAGCTAGTTAAAATTCTGCTTCTATATTTGATTGGTTGAAGTGCAATTAGTATGGGGTGGCAGAAGCTGCATTCAGTCATAGTATGCATTCTGAAACCATCTCCAAGTATCGCGTAAATGCCTGTTTCTGTTAATTTCATTACTTATTGAAAGCCTTGCAAACTTGTCTTTTAAAGACACATGGGGAAGCAGCAGCCTAAAGAGTCTGTTGTGATTAACTTGGGATATTTCTACAGTTTCAATTCATCTATCCCCAAAGTCAGCTTTCAGACAGATTCAGAAATATTTTTCTTTTTCATTTCATAAAAGCAAAGATTCTAAATTTAAAATTAATTAAAACCTTATACAAACAAAAACAAAATAAAAGACTACTTTAAAATTTTGAATAATACTAATTGAATTGTTTTAAAGACATTTAGACAATGCCTTTAACAATATGCTTCAAGTTTTGGTGAGCCATGAATTCATCTGTCAGTTGGACTAGATGACTGTCATAGATCCCTTCCAAATGAAATAGTCTATTTTACTCTACTCTTTAAATCTTGTTCCTGCCTGTTTTGCACTGATCTCTAGCAATGTAACCTATATAAAAAAGGCAGGTGTTTGCTGACCTACTGTGTGTGTACTGGGATTCAGGGAAAAAATTCTAGTCCATAGAAATACCTCATGTAAAGTCACGTCTGTGATTAATATGATGCCATGCAATATTTTCTGTACCCTAAAAGGAGGCAGAAAGTGGCAGCCACTGTTTATCAGCTGGTTTTCAGTAAGGGAAACAGTCCCCTGCTCTCCAGAAAGTACTACTTTAGCTTAATATCAATACTTTTTGGAAAAGCAGAACAAAGTTTACACCAGGGCATGCAAAAGTCCCCTGTGATGTCTGCATTGATGGTTAAAAGAATAGTCAACAAAACTTTTTTAGCTAGTTGGGTAAATCATTCAGAAGTCTGGCTAAATAAAGCAGCAAACATGACACACAACTTCAATGGAATGATGCATTCCACTGAATTCACAGCGTTTTGCCTCCACTTTGCACTCTGTTCTGAACAATGAGATTATAGATTTGATCAAAACAGATAATTTTATGTGCTCTTTTGCTTACACCTCAGGTATGGAGTCATTATAATGGGACAAAACTCTCATGGGAGTTCCACGGAGTGGAGAACAAATGAGAAACTTGGGAGCTGTGTACAGAAGGGTAGACTTTCCAAAGATGATATAACAGGACCCCTCTATGTATAAGTAAAAGGCTCAGACTTCTACACACTCTGAAATATAAGGATATTCAAGCTTTCAGAGAATGAAACATGTTCAGTGTCCCCAGGTGTGTTATAGGAGAGAACTGAAAATGTAACAGGAATGGATCAAGTTGACGTGGACAAGGTGGTCTAGCCTTGACTAAGTGTTGCTGGGGTCTATTAAACCACCTGTACACTTGCTAATTATTTTGCACAAAGAATAAGTATATTTCTGTGCAGAATGAAATTAGAGAGAAGAAAATGGTGTAGTCCTGTTTAAATAATAATTTCAGTCCCCTCTTATTACATACAACCACAGCCCTTTCATAAGCTGATCAAGCTTTATCCTTAAAGTACTTAAACTTTCCCCTGAAACTACTACTTTTGTCAATGTGCTGTCCCTGGGCTTCATCACTTCCCAATGCTTAAAACCAGTTTGATCTTGACCAAATAGCAGACCAAAAGTAGAAAACCCTGTAAAATTCATTCGTGTTGGAAGACCCAGCAGCAACCAAAATGTAATTTGTAGTGATTGCTCGCAGTTGGCAGTAGTAGTGGCCCTTTACTTCAAGTGATTGAGAGGGTTACATTGAAATCCATCTTATATCCTGGGGATTTAAGTGTGTGGGAGTTGTTTCTCTCCTTTTGTAAGAAAGCACCACTTATATATTGCAGCTTTCTCTTTCTGTTATACTCATTTTTTCTGATGAAGATGGAAAAAAATGGAACAGACTGCATATTTTAGCTTAGACTTTTCAAGGCAGAGCATATTAATTCAAGTGTAGTGTAATGCAAACCCCCATTCAAATCACAGCACTTTCTCATTCTAACTTGCTGATGTATCCTATAGGTCATCATCCTTAATTTTGTTTCTTAGGACTCTGAATTTTAAAAATGAAATGTTTCACAACAGCACCTCAACATTTGCATTGTAATATGAACACTGTGAGTTCATCATAAATCATGTTCATGCCCTTCATACTGTAGTGCACATGGCATATTAAAAATGAAGGCTAAAGTTATCTTTGCTGAGCACTAAGCATACAAGTCAAACAATGAATAGAAAAAGGAATGTAACAACCTTCACCCACTTTCAGTATAAATCCGCCCAGCTAAAACTCAGAGGTAGGTCAAGGAACTGTTTGATAGGTTATAGTTTAATCTTAATGAAAGTACTATTTCTAAAGGAAAGGAAAGGAGATTTGCAGACTTCTCTACCTAATCTGTGAAGGCATCCTGGCATCAAAAAGTACATAGCCCTCAAAAAGGAGGCACAGGACCAAGTCAAGCAACAATACTGGAACTAGTCCCACTGACTCAAAGGCAGCACTGAGCATCCTGGCATTCTTCGAGCAGGTAATCAGTGTCCTGTAGAATGTGCCCCTTTAACTTTAGCCTGCTTTCTGTGGGATAAAGAAAACTGAACAGTTTTCCCCTTGCAATTTTGAGGAATGCAATGCTCACAGGACTCTACCACTTTAAATATGACCTGAGTTTCTAGGCTGAGGCTTCAGGTCATAGAGCTGAAGCTATTTAGCATAGCTGATCTTTGTTATTGTCTTTTATTTCCCTGCTGATTTTGGTCAGGATGTCAGGAATAAAATGAAAGAGGAGAAATGATCTTGGAGTTACAAGGATCAAATCTGAGGTTATGTTTGCACTTATATGTATAGTACCCCATTCAGCTGAAATCAAAGATGTAATATTTAACTTCACTTTGCAGAAATATAGTAAAGAATGAATACCTTTGGAGCTGAATGATCTCAATGCTTGTTCCCACCTCTGCAACTTTTTTTCCATCTGGCATGTGGAGCATCACTATGACACAATACTTAGAATTGTCATTGGGCATCCAGATCCATACATGGGCACCTAGACCACAAATGCCTGGGAATGTCAAGTTCCCAGCAGATCTTGAGCTAAGCATACTGTGACTTGGCTAAAAACTGGCTGTTCAATTTGATGTACTTAAGCATATAGTGAAAGCAATTCACAAAGAGCTGTCATGGACTATGAATTGCAAAGAAAGAGGAAATTAAAATGAAACGTTTCCTGGTGTTCAGTTTCAGGAAACTGTTTCAGTTCATGCCCATGGCTTTTGGTCCTGTCACTGGTACCACTGAAATTAGCCTGCTCTGTCCTCTTTTCACCCTCCCTGCAGGTATTTATGCACATTGGTAATCTTCTCACTGAACCTTCTTTCTCTAGGGAGTCTCAGCCTTCTCAACCTTTCATCATCGTCCAATCTCTTAACCACCACTGTGGGCCTTTGCTGAGCTCTCTCAAGTATGTCCACATTTCTGTAGTAAACGAAGAGACCAGAGCTTGACCCCATTGCTCCAGGTGTGACCTCACCAGGGCCGCATAAAAGGGAGGGATCACCTCCCTCTACTTGCTTTGCTTAATGCAGACCAGGATATCATTCACCTTCTTTGCAGCTAGGCAGCAAGGGCACATTGCTGGCCTATGTTCAACCTGGTATGTACCATGATCTCCAAGTCCTCTTCTGAAAAGTTGCTTTCCAGTTGAGTAGCCCCATTTTGTAACTTATTTTTCTTTATTTGCTTGTTTGTTTTATTTTTATTTTTGTCACCTCTTTATTGTATGCTTGCTTGGCTTAGCTGAATCTATGTCATCAACCCCAAGGATGGAAAGAAATTTTTGATCTGGTGATATTGAGAGTTGAACTAGATGGTCTTTAAAGGTCCCTTCCAATCTAAATTATTCTGTAATTGTATAATATCCACAGAGTGATGTTTTTCAGAACAACTCTGACTGCAAATATTATTATGAATGTTGGAAAAAAAATCAACTAAAACTGCTTTTCTTTCAAGCTTCACTTCTCTGTATTGTTGCTGATTATTTGAACCAAGCCAAAGTTGTTAAATATCAGGGTATGGGCAAACATAGGTAACGGAGGCATGTGTTGCCCTATTTCCTTTCCCGCTACACTGTGGCATTTGGAGTAAAACCGAACACAGAACAGGAAGAAACTGGTTTTCAGGGTCAGCAGCAATGCTGTCTGTATAATTCAGATGTTCCTTGAATTATATCTGAACCAGATTAAAAATTTTATTATGGGAAGCCTGGACAACCTGTGTCCATACTCCTACAGCAGATTCCTGGGCTGAGGACAGAATGTTCTTCATGATGCATGGATTCTTCTTGCTTGACCATACTTGCTCCTGAGACCATACCAGACACCACCAACCAGAAGGGTCAAGTAGAGATACACAAACCTCCTCATACAGTACCCTTAAGAAGGGATAGAAAGCATGTGAGTTCAAAGAAACTAAGTCTGTAAAGAAATGATTGTATTCTTTCATTATAAGGTTGGTCTCCTGTGTTACTATATGCATCCTCTCTCTTTTCATCCCTGTTTCCTGAGCAACTGTGACTTTATTCTTTCCTCCACAATGCAGATAGAACTTTAATCTGTCCAGAAGGAGCTAGAGATTGGTGTCTTCTGGGTGTATTTGACAGTACTGGTTACACTGTCCTGAAAAGGGTTTGCAGAACATAAATGAATTAGAGAAGAATATGAGTAACATTCAAAGATTGGCAGGAAGGAGAGTGAGAGAATATAACCATAAAAGCAAAATTCTGGGAAAAGACTAGTATTATCACAAAGAGAAAGACAATAATGATTAAGCAGCAAAAACAAAACACAGGATAGAGAATGTGACTAATAGTGTTTTCTTTCTCATAAAGGCAGGTAAAGAAGGGAATGGATTAAAACCAAATAAATAAAAAAGATACTTTTTTTTTGTTTGTTTTGTTCAACACATTATTAGACTATTGACCTCACTAGCTACATGTACTGATAGGTTAAATAGTACCTTAAAACATTTGGTTATTGGCACTGTACTGTTAAATTTTGCTCCAGCTATCCCTCTATAGCATAGATGAGGAGCTGATACAGGTCAGGAAATATTTCAACAGGCATTTAATAGGGAATCACATCATTTTGGTGGCTGAGAGAATTCAGTCTTACACATAAGGGATTCTGCAGAAGCTGAACTCAGAGCCTTAGAACATTCTTGAGCATAATCCACATCCTTGTGGCAGGGAATTTTCAAGCTTAAGTATTTAACAAGTTTCCTGAAGGACTGAAGACTTGCATGGTGTCAACAAAGAGCTAAAAATGACATTAATGACATAAGTCTCTTGCTTCAGAGTTTACAGTGGTTCACAATGATGAGACACAAGAAAGAAATCTTATGTTGGAAGAAATTGCAGCCACAGAGTGACATTTCTAAACATCTAAGCTTAGCATCTGGCTATGGCTGATTTATCAGTGAAACAGATATTTGCTACTGTCTGGGAAGTTGTATGACCTTGTACTTCTCCATGAAGATTTAAAATGCTGAGATTAGAAAGAAGAATATGGAAAAGAACGAATACAAAAGAAGATAAAACCAGCCAAAATCTTTCAGCACAAATTATTTGATTTTACTTTACATTGACATAGGTTTTCCTTGAAGAAGGAAGAAATGGGAAAATACACTAGTGATACATTTCCCTGGAAGAGCCATGCATAATCCTTTGAATGACAGTATTCTTACTGCTAACAATATCCAAGGCCTTTATTTATTCCAACAACACAGGTGCATGGATCAGAGCTGAAGGCCTGTGATGGTTTTATTTGTGGATGATTTTGCCTAATGCTGGATATCCTTGACAGCATTTGCTTTGATTGTGTTTATTCCCCTTGATGTTATTGCACCTGATATGTGATTCAGGCAAAAGGACACCACTAATGCCATTGCTGTTAAATCTTGTTGCTCTTGCATCATGCAAAATCCCTGTTGCAGCTCCAAGCCATATTATAAATTTATTTGATTTAATCAATCATGATCACATTTAATGCAGTCACTGAGCAGTCATATAGTTGGCTTTGCTGTTGTAGTTAGTGAAAAATAGTGCAAATAGACAGTCACTAAGCATGACCTAGGCAGCTCTTCAGCTCAGAGTCTGCACTGACCTTCTGGATGACGTTCTTGGCTGCACTCAAAAATCTGGAGCAACTCTATTGATCTCTATCCATTCGTGTCAGATTAGCACCTGTGCAGTCAAGACTTTGGATCCATGTGAGGACTTTGCTCCACTTCAGATAGCAGATTAGAAAGCACTTCTTGCATTTCTATTCCACATTTTGTGCATAAACCCATTCTAAAGAAAAACATCACCAAATCTAGTTTTCTTTTAACACAGCACTACAGACGTCCATGGCTCAGCTGCTGATTTTCAAGGGATGTAGCTGTCTATGAATGAGTCCATGCAGACCTCTGAAGATAGTGGCCACTTTGTCACGCTCTCCTATCCCCATTGTGATTTACAACCCTGAGAACAAAGTTTGTCTTCAGGTCTCTAACTGAGCCAGTTTAATAGGTCTCAGTCACCCACTGATGTCTTTAAATTCAAGGAGTCATACTAGCAGGAAGTCTCAGTTCAAGTCATACACAGGGGCTCAGAGCTCATGTGTGTGAGAGGTTTTGAGCTCAGCAAGATAAATATACTTTCTTCATCTGTGAATTCTTATAAATCCAGATTGACGATGTATTTAACTTAATTCTCTCTTGTAGTAAGAGTCCCTTAATTTGGTTATTTAATTTATTTATTGTCAAAGTGAAGCAAGTTGCTTTGAACTCTCTTTTACTATGAACATGCTTAAGTATTTCTGCAAGTGCCTATTTTAAATATCTGTCCTTTTAAGGCTCAGAATGAAATGTGGTACCGCTGGAGCATCCTGATTCAGACAGTTTTGTTCATTAAGCCTGGCAATTACTAAATGAAAGGCAGAAATGAAAAATATGCTGGTCTTCTTGCATAGCTGTTAGTTTACCTGTTAAAGACTAATAATTATAAGGCGCTATATTGATTCCAGTGTGAAAGATGACAAAATGAGAGTACTTACAAATGTAAACACTGAAATTTCAGTTCTTCCTATCTCCTGGAAGCTTGGCTTCCCTTCATAAGGAGCACAGGGAAGCAAAGAAGCCAGCTGTTTAGGCTTCCAAAGTCTTGAGTTTCTCATCATACAGAGGTACCTCCAGAACAAGAGAATAACCTGAACCATGTGATGATGTTTGGTGTTATTGGATCCTGCAACTGCATCAAATGGATCAGGTTTTGTTCCACTGGACATAATTTCTTCCCTTCTAAATGCTTTCAAGGTTACAAGAAGCTCCTAACACTCTTACAGCTCTAAGTTCTATAATGGAAGACCAAAGGCCTGCAGTGACCAACAGAAAGAGAGCAGAAGAGATCTCAGGGTTGTAGAGCTCTGCTCTGTCAGTGAATTTATTTGAGATCAATGATTAAATATATTTATTTCTTTTAGAATTCTTTTGCAAGAACCTAATTCTGTCCAGACCTTTTGTAGCAAAACCTGGGCTCAGACTGATGGTGATGAATACCCAGCATAATGTTTGAATTAATTAGGATATGTGATGACCGGGTGTTTCTTATGAGGCAGTTTTTCATAGGTACTAAGAAATCCATACAGTTCTAGGGTGTTTTTCTCACCACTAATTTTATTTCTGTGGTTTGGATCATTCATTGTTTACAAAACCTTATTGACTGTTTTGTGTTACTGCATAGCTCCCAATCATGCATGCACACTGAACAGCATATAACAAGACCCTTCATTGCTTGCTGAAAAAAAATGGGAATGTGTGGCAAGAATTTCTGAAGCATTTTTGGCTGGAAGATCTATGCCATTTGGAGACCGTTGACCATTTTCAAGATGGTAAACTGAGGCATACAAGATAAATCATTCCCCAAATGACCATGATCCTATGTCACTCAAAGCACTGAAATTCTCATCACACTTCTCCCTGAACTTCTGTTTTTTTACTGAACTGTTATTTTTTCTTCTGAATTAAAATGAGTTTCATACTAAACAAATTTCATTACCTTGTTTATCCTTTAGAAATACTTATGTATCTCAAACTCACAAAACATACCTGATTTTGTTTGCAGATGATTTTTACCTCCCATGAAATAACGAAGAGAACATTCAGTTTGATTGCGTTCATTTATTTGCCTATTAGTCTGTTTGTAGCTATAATAATATAGCAAATGATTCCACTGTATATTTTATTTATGTGATTTGTCTGAATAGTAAAATGCAGAGCCTGATTCAAATGCTAAAAATTATGAAGTCGTGGCATCCAAAGTCCTAATTGGAAGCATTATATAGAGGAATAGCAAGCTGCAGAGCTTGCCTGCAGACTCAGATGCAGAATCTAAAGTTCTTTCTTCTCCCTGCATTCAAAGTTTGCATTCAAATCCATGCAGAACACCTTTATCTACCTTAATACTTTATTAACCACAAAGCAGTTAGGATCCATCAGAAATAAACTAGCTTCATGTTCATCTGTGTCTTCAAGTGAATGTTTAATTTTTCTGTCTCCAGTGGGGTGATGCCATCTTATAGTTCATCGGTTTGTGCACCACCCTTGTTGTACACGATCTAAAGGGGGATCAGTGATAAAGCATCTTCGGTTTAAAAATCCTATGATTCCATAAGCAGGTGCTTGCCCTATATCATGGTATAGGAACAGCCTATTTCTGCTTGAAGGTTTTCAGACCAGCTAGTAAAGTGTGATTACATTTCTCCATTTATTGTTATTAATAGCATGTAGCAGGTTTTGAAATTGTTTTACTTCTTTTTGAAGAAGAAAGGCCACTTTTCCCCTCCTGTGGTACAGGCTTGTAAGACACATGGCTGTTACATTTGTTGCCTACATAATAGGAATACATTATGGAGGAGTTTTTAGGAAGGGACTATACCCTGCCAGAAAAAATAATAATTAAAAAAAAGTAAAAATGACCCTGGGTTGTTATTTTTGAAGCAGTGGTCTTTTTATGAATGCTCCTGAGGATGTGGACATCAGATCTATTTCATAATTGTTTCTGTGTCCTGCTGTGTGCAAGGCATTTTGAAAGATACTTTATTAGTATAAATGAGGGGAAAATCCTGGCTCATAGTTTACTAAACCCCCTGCCTTGATGAGTCAGTATATTTCTACTTCTTTCCACCTCCAAGCAATTATTCTGATCTATGGAACAGCACTGATGAATCAGAAGGCTTCTATTAGTTATACAGACATAATTTGCAGAGTTTTAATAGAAACAAATTATTTATATCTGAATTTCTTATTAAGCAGAGGAAGAAACAGGAACATAGCTCTGAAGGTGAATCCACACAAAGTATGAATAATACAGACACCAATCCTTAAAGTGAGGGTCCTTGGTGCACAAAACAGGTTATCAAAAAAATCTGGCAAACAGCACATAGCATGAGATGCTCAGGCCTAAATGAGATGGTTTTATTTCAGTCTCCAAATGTATCCCCCTCCATTCTCTGAAGTTAAACCAAAGTTAATGCAAATAAAAATTGAAGTTAAACTGTTGAGCTAGATATCTGATAACACAATGAAAAGCTATTACTAATCTGAATATTAAAATTGTTGATGAAATTAAACTTTCCTAAGAGGATTTGTCAGGATCTCAATTTTGAATTTAACGTGTTATAGTACTACACTTGGAAATAGATCATGCTCACCTGAGCCACATATATCAACAACTTGTATCCGAGTTTAAGCGTAGACACTTCTGGGCTCGTTTTTGCTGGAAATGATTTTTTTTTTTCCCCACACACTTTATTTTCAGGGACAGCCTTTTGTTTGTGCTTCACTCGGTGGGAGATCTCTAAGTTTAAACACTGTTTGTGCAGATGTCTTTCTCTGAGCTGGAGGGCTCAAAAAATGGACTGAATAGCAAAGGCAGACTTCCGTGGCACAATTAACTCAGTTAAATTTATTCACTTATTTAAGGACCTGTAATGTCCTAATTAAATTTATTCTACCTGAGAAGCAGCCTAGGAGACAATCCGCATTTATTTTTACGAGGAGCAATCCCAAGCTGTTGTTGCTTCTTTATTTGTACTCTTTTATTTGTTATTAATTATTGCATAATTCAATTTCTTATTTGTAAGTTGTGAGGTGGAAACAAAACTTTGGGCTCTGAGTTTGTACAGCACTTCAGTACCAAAATGATAATCACAGCAAACCTCTGAGCCTGGAGTCCATAGTTTAGAGGCAGTTGCGCCCCTTTGCTTCAGACCAGTCAATTGAGGGTAAAGTCTTGTGCTGCTTTATTTCAGTAATGCCTCTGTTAAAGCTTTAAGTAAAGGTCACATGGACTCCCATGCTGAGCTCCACCTTGCTGAGGTTGTGTCATTGCTGATACCTTCTTATATCTTGAACTGCCATGTAGATAAGTCTTTCAATGCATGGCACTTTCTGATAGAGACACTGGCCTCTTGGCATTCAGGTGGAAATGAATAGAGGAACCTGCACTGACCATCATTCACCTGTAACACACTTCATTAAGCTCCTGCCTTTTGCATGGTGCAAACTGTACTTTCACAGAAAAAAAGAGCAGAATGCAAAATGAATAGAGGAGGCTGTATGTGTTCTTCTACAACTTATTTCTTCTCCAAAATAGCCACAAAAGTGTCAGAGAAGAAAATTGCTGCCTCATTTTCCAAACAGAAACTAGTCTGAAAATTCTCTCTTCCAGGTGCAAGGGATTGCTGACAAAGAAATAAATAAAAATAATAATTAAAAGAAGGAAGGAAGGAAGGAAGGAAGGAAGGAAGGAAGGAAGGAAGGAGAAAGA
>NDXB01022254.1:25342-47415 GCA_002631895.1 Agapornis roseicollis
AAGGAAGGAAGGAAGGAAGGAAGGAAGGAAGGAAGGAAAGAAAGAGAAAGAGAGAAAGAGAGAATGAAAGAGAGAAAGAGAGAACGAAAGAGAGAACGAAAGAAAGAAAGAAAGAAAGAAAGAAAGAAAGAAAGAAAGAAAGAAAGAGAAAGAAAGAAAGAAAGAGAAAGAAAGAAAGAAAGAAAGAAAGAAAGAAAGAAAGGAAGGAAGGAAGGAAGAAAGGAAGAAAGAAAGAAAAGAATCCTGACGCTCAAGGTCTTTTGGACTGTGCTTTTCCTCCTTGTAAAATCAGATGATACTTAAGTCGTTTTATTTACAGGCAGGTCGACACATTGTCTTCGAGACATTCTGTTTTGTGTCATAGCCCAGTGCTTCGCCAGTGACACCTACTGGCTAACACCACCCTCGGCACCCCACATGGTGGCGGGACTGGATGATGGCATCAAACGTGGTCCAAGGCCACGGTGGCATGAAAAGGCAGACACTGGAAAACTGTCACTACTAAGAGGATGAACCATGCGAAGGGTTTGTTTAGTTATGAAACCCTCAATTTTTTCTGACCAGCACCATCCTTGGATCATGGCCAGATTTCATGGAATCATAGAATGGTTTACATTGGAAGCTCATCTGGTTCCAATGCCCCTACCATGGGCAGGGACACCTTTCACTAGACCAGGTTACTCAAAGCCCCATTCAACCTGTCCTTGAACACTTCCAGGAATGGGGAGCAACATATTCTCTGGGCAATCTGTTTCAGGGCCTCACCTGCCTCACAGTGCAGATTTTTTTTCCCATTATCTAACCTATATTTCCCCTCTGTCAGTTTAAAACCATTCCACCTTGTCCTATCCTTACATGCCCTTGTAAAAAGGTCCCTCTCCAGCTTTCTTCTCATACCCCCAGATGAGAAGGTCTCCCCAGAGCCTTTTCTTCTCCAGGCTGAGTCTTTTCATTACGGATTAATATTCAAAAGCACAGGATGCGTATCCCTGTAGGCACAATCAGTTTGAAGAATGTCCATACATCTGATTTAATGCTGTGGTGCCTCTTGAGTAAATGAAGTTTTGAGATTAGCCCCATCTTTAGCTCCATTGTCTTATCTATTTGAGTAAAAATTATTGTGGAACTTGGTGTTATTATTACTCTTGTAAAAAGGAAAACTTTCAGTCCCTGATAACCACATGACCGCTGAATGAAAAAACATCCAGCTATTCAGCCAGTTGCTGAGTAGTTTCCAAAAAATGCCCATTGCCTAACCTCCAGGGAGTGAATTTTAAGCCATACCTATGTGATCAGTAAACACCTACAGAAACAAAAAGAATTGCCTTGGAAGAGGGAATTTCAGAATGTTTGCATACAATGTTTTATATTTGTTCTAGGGTGCATATATCTGTGAGTTACAGTTGTTGTTCTTAAACTTCAATCTATCACCAGCCATCATCAGTATTTGGTTGAATCCCTCCTCCAAAACAAATACAAAATAAATGGCAAACTTCTAGCCGAATTCTAAAGTTCAATCATGTTTGTGCCCTTTAGTATTCAGTATTTGCAAACATTACTCAACATCCAGTCCCTGTTAGAGATGAACTGCTGGTTGTTTATTTGAAACCACTGAGCCATGCAAGGCAGGCAACATTTTGTAGCCTAGCAGCAAGCCAAAAATAAAACATGCTGTATAAAACAGACAAGAAATAGTGGTTTTGCCTTTTATGTTTTTTAACTTCCTGTGTCTTGACCAAATACAAGTGGTATTTAAGTAACTAGTAGAAGACACCTTCTTGTAAGACACCTTTTTACAAAAGTCTTTTTTGTAAAACTATTCCACTGCCCAAATCCAAAGTTCTGCTTCTGTTTGTGTGAAAGGGATGCTTTTTTGTTGTTTGCTTGTTTTAAATAATAGTTATTAGCTTTCTAAATGTGGCTACTGTCTTTCCATCTGCACTGAAAAGAAACATTTCGGCATCCTTTTGCTATGAAAAACCAAAGGAACAGACTTCTGCTGCTCCCACTGTAGAGACATTGCTTTTTTTATTTCACTCTAGTGATTTCATTGGCAAAAAGTCACATTGAAAAGCTAGAAGATAAGATCCATTTCTGCTAAACAGCAGACATACTGTGCTCAATACAATGACCACCTATCCTGTGTCTTACTTCAGGACATGCAATGCATTTCCCTAGTTTCATGTTATAGAAACATTTGCACTGTGGGCTGTGACACTACCTTTACATTATGTCAGACACTTTTAGTTGGAAAGATAGCTGAATGCTTTTAAAATGCCAATTATTTCTTAAGGCCACTGGAGGAATCTATGGAGCCCAGAGAAGACATGGGTGAAATGCTATGTCAGGTGGATACCACACTATGCTTTAGAGATGGCTAATCTTAAAAATGACAGACATGAGCTACACTTTATCCTTTGGGCTGGGTCAGGGAAATCTCCTTGCAGTGAATGCATCCAGCAGTGAGGATATGGCTTAAGGCTTTCTAAACTGTATCCTATGGTGCATTCACTGAGAACTGTGGGAGTTCACCAAACAGTCATTTCTAACATTTGCTTCAGAAGAGTCTGATGTGCTACAGACCTGTTTTAAATCTGAATATATTCACAGGCTAAATTCTCTTGCTACCACTCAGACATTTCTTGGTCAGTGGGTTTACATGATACTATTATTTGTTCAACTCTATAATTCTGTAGTTGGCAGGCAACTCACATCTATATTTTGGGTCAGTTTGGAGAATGAAAGAATAGCTCATTTGCTTTCCTGAGCAGAGAATGGAATAGAAAAAACAGCTCTATCAAGTGACAGTAATTTTACCAGACTTTAGGTGACTACATCTGAGTTAGTAACAGTGAAGACCCTTATAATAATCAGTGGAATGAAAGAAGAAAATTTATGCCAGGATTGTCTGAGATAGTCTGATGGCTATTCGAGGAAGAATTAGCTCCTGAAAGGGCTTGTTTCTTTCCATTGACTGAAGGCAAATAGTTTGGATCTGGATGTTTTTATCACAGAGGTCTATATTTCATCTATATATCATGACCAATTTGGTGGCCTTCTACGATGGGGCTACGGAACTGATGGACAGGGGTAGTGCAGTTAACGTCATTTATCTGGACTTGTGCAAAGCATTCGACACTGTCCCACACGACATCCTTGTCTCTAAATTGGAGAGACATCAATTTGATAGGTGGACCACTGGGTGGATAAAGAACTGGTTGGATGGCTGCACACAAAGAGTTGTGGTCAATGGCTCAGTGTCCGGTTGGAAACCAGTGATGAGTGGTGTCCCTCAGGGATTGGTGTTGGGACCAGTCTTGTTCAACATCTTTGTTGCTGACATGGACAGTGGGATTGAGTGCGCCCTCAGCAAGTTTGCCGATGACACCAAGCTGTGTGGTTCAGTGGATACGCTGGAGGGAAGGAATGGCATCCAGAGGGACCTTGACACGCTTGTGAGGTGGGCTGATGCCAACCTCATGAAGTTTAACCATTCCATGTGGAAGGTCCTACACCTGGGTTGGAGCAATCGCAAGCACAACTACAGGTTGAGCAAAGAGGTGATTCAGAGCAGCCCTGTGGAGAAGGACTTGGGGGTGGTGGTTGATGAGAAAATGAACATGAGTCGACAGTGTGCACTTGCAGCCCAGAAAGCCAACCATATCCTGGGCTGCATCAAAAAGTGTGACCAGCAGGTCAGAGGAGGTGATCCTGCCCTTCTACTCTGCTCTCGTGAGACCTCACTTGGAGTATTGTGTGCAGTTCTGGTGTCCTCAACATAAAAAGGACATGCAGCTGTTGGAATGAGTCCAGAGGAGGGCCATGAAGATGACGCACCTCCCGTACGAAGACAGGCTGAGAAAGTTTGGGCTGTTTAGGCTGGGGAAGAGAAGGCTGCGTGGAGACCTCATTGCAGCCTTCCAGTATCTGAAGGGGGCCTATAAGGATGGTTGGGAGGGACTCTTCATTAGGGACTATAGTGATAGGATAAGCGGTAACAGGTTTAAACAGGAGAGGTTTAGATTGGATCTAAGGAAGAAATTCTTTCCTGTGAGGTTGGCGAAGCACTGGAATGGGTTGCCCAGGGAGGTTGTGAATGCTGCATCCCTGGCAGTGTTCAAGGCCAGGTTGGATGAAGCCATGGGTGACATGTTTTAGTGTGAGGTGTCCCTGCTTATGTCAGGGGGGTTGGAACTAGATGATCTTAAGGTCCTTTCCAAACCTAACTGTTCTATGATTCTATAATTCTATGATTCCTCATTTCCAGATTGTGAGATTCTTGGGGGAGACCTTAATCTGCTCTAATCGATATACACAGTCAGTTCCCCTAAATAATGACTAAATTCCTGTGCTGATTTTATATATACTTATTTATATTGCAAAAATCTTGGTAGCATGCTCATATGCTTACCTCATTTAGCTTTGTTTGATTTGAATCAGGTTTAATCAACCAGTTGTTTCCTGTTATGGTGGATGATGAAAATTGTTAGATCCACAGGAATGTAGAGCACAAGGTAAAACTGAGCATTTGCAATTCACAGTTCAATTAGAATAAAGAGGCTAGACACTATTTAATGGGCCAATACTACAGATGTACAGATTAACTGGAAGGGCAGACAATATTGCCCTCTGTACTTAGTTAAATTCTGAACTCCTTACTTAACAGTTATTCTAGAGAACATGAAACAGAACAACCCCCAGACCTTCCTTAGGTTAGTGGAAAATTTNGACACTATTTAATGGGCCAATACTACAAAGGGGCTTCAGGGTTTAGATGTACAGATTAACTGGAAGGGCAGACAATATTGCCCTCTGTACTTAGTTAAATTCTGAACTCCTTACTTAACAGTTATTCTAGAGAACATGAAACAGAACAACCCCCAGACCTTCCTTAGGTTAGTGGAAAATTTAGTTAAATCGGGAGCTATTAGAAATGGAGATAAATCTAACCTAGTGTAATCTGAAATATTTGAAAGTCTCTGGAAAATCTTCAAAATCTCTGAAATATCGTTCAAAGATTAGTGCTTGGTTGTGAATAACTAAGACAGGTTCTCTCTCCAGATTGTAGTCCTCAGTTACATTTATTTTCTCTAGAAGAGGAACTTTGGGACTGAATGCAAAGCTTTCCATATTCAAAGCTCAAGGATATTGAGGCTAGATTTTGGTGATATTTTAAGCATAGTCCTGTTGATCTAGCTTCCCATTACACTGGGCCACAAAAATACTTAGGCTTTTCCTTAAAACATTCTTCCATTCTCCTCAAAACATTGAAAATTTGCTACAGAATCAGGCTCACATCTGAAACATTAATTACATTCTTGATGTGAGAAGGGTAACTATCACATTGCCTAATATATTAAAGTAAGAGAAAAAGGTTCGTAGCTCTCTAGGGTGGAAATAATATTAATGAGAAATAATAAAAGATGAAACTTAAAATACAGGCTCTGCTAAACAGCTCTGTAAATAAAGAAGAACACATCAGGAGAACTAAACAGGTGTGGGAGCCACTATAAATTGTACTTTGGAGAAGGTAGTGACTTCTAATGGTAGATCATTAAGATCATCATTCAAATGGACTCTCTCAGAAAGGTGTTTCTTGTCTCATTTACTGCATTCTAGCCTCCTTGCCTGATGAAAGTTAAGGAGGAGGAGTAAAAAGATAATTCCTTCAAAGAAAGAAATTTTGCCAATGAGATTTGAACTTAGAACAACATTACTAGATGACTACATGTTTGTAATTTAAATGTGTAAATGTTAAGTGTGCAACTCTAAGTTGGTATAAGCTTAAGAAAGCTCTTTTTAGAGAGAATAGAAAGACAATAGGGATAAAAAGTTGCCTCCAGCAGTTGATTCATTTAGTGAAAATTTTTGACTGTGTTAGATGGAGACTAATTGCCCTTTGGAGGTGTTGATTGCTCTCCACTATTGCTAAAGGGGACCTGCACTGACCAGGTCAGATTTAGGCCTTTGAAAATTAGAGTTTCAAGTCAGGATGCAGAATTATAATGAAGTGATAGTGTTCTGTTCCAAATTTATTTAGTGGTAAAGAAGACCAAGAATTAGCAAAATATGGAAAAGCTGCAAGTATCAAATTTATCAAAGAAAGCATGTTTTATAAATGAAACTAGTTCTGCTACTCTGATAATAACTCTGATAATAAAGAAAAAAAACCCATCAGCTTTAATGCACTTATACACACTCAGTGAGTTTCAAATCTGTTAAGAATCGTGGCATAACCTATTCAAAAATGCTTGATGGGAAAGATCAAGCAGTGATCATACAGGTGTTGCATAAGAAGAAGGAAGGAGTGATGGCCAAATACAATCTGAGCAGGAAGAACCACAGTGTCTGAAGACATCTTTAGTCTTCACCATGAGAACTGAAATATTCAGATGATTTGTTCTTGCAAGCCAGAAGGGTTGGTTGACTCCAGCCTTGTTCCTGCAGTGAGTGTGGGAGTGATGATGCTGAGGAGAGAGGTGGCTGTGCATGTATCACCTTTATTGTTCTCTCAGAGAGGAGAGAATGTCAAAAGCCAGCATGTCCTTTCCATCCTCAAGTCCCATCACTCATTAAAATCTAGCAGAGGAGGAAGATAATACCTACCTCCATTTTATTTGCCAGTGAGTACAATTTAGAGGTAGTACCACCTCACTCACAGCTTAAGCTTTGACACTACAATATTGCAAAACTCCTAGCTTTCTTTGCAAGGCTGAGCACAAAAATGAGTCAGCTTTCTGGTCCTCTTTCCATTCTGTGGTGTTGTGGTTTAAACCCAGTTTCTACTCCCTCCCCCTCTTTCTTTCCTCCCCCCCCCCTTCCTCCCCCCCCCCCCCGGGATGGGGGGGAGAAATAAAGGNGGTCCTCTTTCCATTCTGTGGTGTTGTGGTTTAAACCCAGTTTCTACTCCCTCCCCCTCTTTCTTTCCTCCCCCCCCCCTTCCTCCCCACTCCCAGAGGGATGGGGAGGAGAATCAAAGGATAAGATAAGAACAACCCAGTAACTAAGGTATAACACAAATCACTGCTGCTACCACCAATAATAACAACGATAAGGAAATAACAAGGGAAGAGGGTACGATACCACCTGCCAAAAATGAGCCCGACTGGGAAGTGAAGTCTCCCTCCAGGTAACTGCCCTCAGTTCTACATCCTGAGCATGATGTGCTATGGTATGGAATACCTCTTTGGTCAGTTTGGGTCAGGTGTCCTGTCCCTGCTTCCTTCCGGCCTCCCCTCCTCTCTGGCATAGCATGAGACTCACAAAGTCCTTGGTTTGAGTAAAACATTCAAGCAGTAACTGAAAACATTCCTGTTATCAGTTTTGTTCCCAACTGAAAATCAAAACACAGCTGCACCAGCTACTATGAAGAAGAAAAAATGACTGCTAATGCTAAACCCAGGACATGCAGGCAGAAAAGGAGTGTGATCTGCTTCAGTGACTCACTGGAGTTAATTTAATCAAACATGCCTTTTCAGTGATGGGCAACACTGTCCATCTCCTCCCAAACTCAGGAAGAATCTGCTATGGTTATGGGGGTTAACATGATGAATGTGATGGGAGAACATATTTCTGGCAGAGACCATTGGTTTAAACCAAACAGACTCATCTTTAGAGTAGAAATTTGATGGGGAAGATCATGACTTCTGATGGTTACTGTAGTATGACATCCAGAAGACTCAAATCCACATCAACGCTTGCCACTACCAGGATAACAAACCAAGTCTCAAGTAGGTATAGTGTTTTGTCTTAATCAGGTTTCTAAGCCACTCAATACATTTAAATTCCCAATGGAAAGCTGTATCTGCCTTATGCACATTTCTGCCTTCAGGGAAGTTTTCCCTCAGCTTGATTTATTTTATCAAAGTGAAACAAACATGTACACAGGTAATTCATATGGAAGTGCAACCAGATTTTTTTCTTCCAAGGGCATTTACGTTGAAATGGCACTTCTGGTTCAAAAGCCTGCATGCAAAGAACAAGTTTTTCTACAGGATGTTCTCCATATGCATCTAATCAAGCTGCATTTGTTTACAATAAAAATAACATAGACACTTTCATGCTTCTATAGGTACTGCAGAACCACAGAACAGTAGACAGTAGTCTGGATTACCTGACTGTCATTTTTAATGCAAATTAAACATAAAATCAGAGTTACTTGCTTAAAAATAAGTGGAACTTAACTATTACTTGCTTTCTTTTCTCTTTTCCCTGTATTTTTAAGATGAACAATTTAATAATGACTGAGAAAGTTTACAAAGACGGAACTTCTTATTCTGCATTTTCATTTCTACATATGAAAATATAAAGCTAAAGTAATCCAGGCTGTAGAATAACAAAATAGTAAACTATATAAAGCATTTAAACCTTGTCTGGCTCAAAGCAGGATAATTTCTGTGTGATAATACAAATAGCATTCCTGAAAAACATTTATCTAACATGTCTTTAAAACATTGTATTGACAGATACACCACACCTCCCATAGACTCTATCAATATTCTATTATAGGAAAATTGAGTATTCTTAATCACCCATGCTGTGATTTAAGCTCATCTCTTCTTGTTCTGTCCATCAAGGATACAGAGAAGATTTCTCACTTTCTCCCTGCAAGACACTTTCAGACTCTCTAGTGTATTACTTCCAAGTTTTCTCTTTTCTGCTAAACAACCACAATTCTACTATCTCTTTTTATTGAATTTTCCTGAGCTCTGACTCTAAATTCATGTCTTTGGACTGCATTGAGTGTCTCTTCCTTTTTCCTAGACATTGCACTCTTGCCAAGTTCGTAGCATTGGTGAATAGCTTGGCAAGATAATTCAGGCAACTTTCTTACATCCAGGTCTAGTCCTGAGTATCACTTGGCAGTCCCCATCTCTGACGTACCAGCTTTTCCTTTATGAGAATTCCTGGGTCATGGTGATGCTATTGAAAGCAGCTCACTATTTAATTTAATGTATATAAGCATATAATTATATTTACATGAGTATATTTACAGTAACATCATATGCTTGTGTTGCAGATTGTACATAGAATCAGAATGACCTGGGTTGGATGAGACCTTTAAAGATCATACAGTTCCAACCGCCTGCTACAGGCAGGGACACCTTCCACTAGAGTAGCTTGCTCCAAGCCCCATCCAACCTGGTCTTGAACACTGCCAGGAATGGGACAGCCACAGCTTCTCTGGGCAACCTGTGCCAGTGCCTCACCACCCTCATGGTATACATGAACATAACCTCACCAACAATGTCTCCTATCTTCAGATCATATGTATCCTTATGGTAATGATCTTTTAAGCAAACACAAGCCATCGCAGATTCTTTTTCATTCATGTTATTCTTTTTCCTCAAAAGCTGTTGCTCACTATCAAATTCCCATTCTGTCCATGTAAAGTCAGTTATCACTGACAGAGGGAACTGTATTACACTTGCTCTTATTGCATTTTTCCCTTCTTTCAGATGATTCCTTTTCTGTATTGTAATATTTATGAATGTGAATCCTGTCCTTCAGTGTTCTTGCAGTCCCTCTTTATGTTTAATGAACATGCTCTCTTTTTGATCAATCAGGCAATCAAAAGCATCAAGTGCAGAGCAGAACCCTATAGAATATGTGAGGTGTATTTACACTTTGACACCATACTTCTGATAACTATTCCTTGGGGATGGTATAGAGTGGTGTTATTCCCAGTCTGTAATAATTTCACCAATACCAGATTTCCCTTAATTTGTCATGAAACTATCATGAGGAATAGTGTTAGAAGCTCTACTGATGCCATAGTATGTCTCATCAATCTTATTTTTCTTTCTGTTCACAAAGTGCATAAGAAAAATTAGACTTTGCTAACATGATTTCTGTTTGAAAACTCCACACTTGTCTGTTATGCATGTTTTTACAATTATGATGAGGGAGGATTAATTGTCATGTTTTATTCCAAAGAGATCCAAGCCCTCAAGGAGCACACACTGTATTTTCAAGAGCTACTTAGCCCCTTTTCATTCCACAGAATGGAAATAATTTTGACTTCTAGTGAGACATGTGCCCTGTGATCAAAGTGTCATTTGATGAATACTGAACACACCTCAGGAGTGGGAAGATAGGGGAAGTATATGGGAGTGGGGGCAGTTTTAAGCCTTGGTATCCTGCAAATATTTCACTCTTGGAATAGTTACTGTGTGGAGCCACAGAAGTCCTGCTGAGTTGTTTGGTTTCCTAGGCTTTCATAGTTTTAAATGAACAGCTTTTTTTTTTTGGAAAACAAGACTAATGGTATGCTGGCAATGCAATTCAAAGGTGGTTTTGTACTGAGTGTAAATATTTCCAAGGCAGCATTAAAACAGCTGGCAGGGGTATCACTGCAGGAATTGAGATCTGTAGTATTCATGGCCTTTGGAAGGGTTTTGCAATTTTTTAATGAAAACTATTGACCTTGAGTCATGAGAATGACTGGTGTTGGAGAAAACTGCTTTAATATTACACTGGATGTATTTACAGGAGCTATTATCATGTCTTTGGACTCCAGTGCAGAAATAACCTAAACCATCACTTTTCATTTGTGTCCTTCTTACTTTACATAAAGACCAAGGGGTTTCTCTCCTTAATTTCTCAGATACACAGTAGAAATCTCTAGTTACATACTAATTTCTTTGTCATGCCCCAGGTACGGCACAGCAGACCAGCCTGAAGGATGTTTAAGCTGAGGGCAACTATAACCAAATAACTGATCTCAAATCTTCTGCTTTTACTCCAGCTGAATTTTTAGCTTTCATAGCCCTATACATCTTCTCCAAGCACAGCTTCATGTTGGCGTCTTGGCTCAGGAATGTCTTGACTCTGTTCTTCTGCCTAATTTTAGCACTTGGAGTCATTACTCCAGTCCTGTCTAGGTTTTTCAGCTCTAACAGAAAAAGTCATGGCAACACTAATTGACAACCCAGTTTGTTAAATCAGCCAAAGGAGGAACGTGTAGATGACTAGCTATGTAAGGAGATAACCTTATATGAAATGTAACCGTACATGAAATGTGGCTACTCCTTCATTATCTCAGACAAAAGGATCAGCAGCTTCAGTGTGCAAAAAGAGTTCCAGTTCTACTTTCATCCTTTTTCTTGGAGTTACAGGTTATCAGGCCTGCAGATTTCATCAGGTTCTTATTTGTGGGTATTACTCTTATTTAGTCTTTTCTTCTTACTGGTCCTGTCACTGACTATGCTGTATTAAGGAAAGACAGTGTCAGGTGACTTTCATTGTGATCAGACAAAACAATTCCTTGCAGATATATACAGCTAGAGAAAGGATACCCATTCTTGGATAAAGTGGCTATGGATCTCCAGAGGACTTAGGCTGATCTTCTCTTTCAGGAAAATATTGTGTGCTTGTTTGGTTTCTGTTTTTTTTTTTTTTGGGGGGGATTTGTTGGTTTTGTTGGGTTTTGGTTTTTTTTTTTTATTTTATTTTATTTTATTTTATTTTATTTTATTTTATTTTATTTTATTTTATTTTATTTTATTTTATTTTATTTTATTTTATTTTATTTTATTTTATTTTATTTTATTTTATTTTATTTTATTTTATTTTATTTTATTTTATTTTATTTTATTTTATTTTATTTTCTTTTATTTTATGTTCTGATTTGTTTGTTTGTATCTATAGAGCCTGAAAAAGAATGTTTGAATTGGGAACAAAGCATCTAACCTCAATCAATCTTGTGCAAAATTCTTAAGCACACTTTGCAGTCATGCTGGAGCAAGTACCCCAACAGAATAAAAGGGTCAGGTGAATTTCCCATCCAGGATTATGTGATCAGCATGAAGTTGTGCACCATGCTACAGGATGGAAGATCTATTGGGTTTTCAGTATTGTGACATGCCAAATTTAACCTATCCACAAGTTTGATGGCTAGCTGAAGGCAGCCTACTCTGCTTCATGTGAAAGAATAAGAGAAATGGACATCTATGAGGAGCAGTTCACATCATCCTATATAGAATCATAGAATAGTTAGGTTTGGAAAGGACCTTAAGATCATCTAGTTCCAGCCCCCTTGTCATAAGCAGGGATACCCCCCACTAAACCATGCTACCCAAGGCCTCGTCCAACCTGGCTTTGAACACTGCCAGGGATGGAGCATTCACAACTTCCTTGGGCAACCCATTCCAGTACCTCACCACCCTCACAGGAAAGAATTTCTTCCTTAGATCCAATCTAAACCCCTCCTTTTTAAGTTTGAACACGTTACCCCTTGTTCTGTCACGACAGTCCCTAGGGAAGAGTCCCTCCCCAGCATCCTTATAGGCCCCCTTCAGATACTGGAAGGCTGCTATGAGGTCTCCACGCAGCCTTCTCTTCTCCAGGCTAAACAGTCAAAACTTTCCCAGCCTGTCTTCATATGGGAGATGCTCCAGTCCCCTGATCATCCTCGTGGCATATAGGATCTAATGTATTTCCTTGTACTGATTATTGAGGGAATTTCATTCACTATCTAGTCTTCTGCTGCTAAATGACTTTATTAGTTAATCAAACTCTATATTAAAAGTACCTATACTGATTGCCCTCCCCAACCTACTAAAAGGTTGGTCTCAAATTTGTTCTGCAGTTAAAAATACAATAAAGTGTAGCTTAAATTTATGAAGACCAGTTTAAATTCATTTGTTCTTATACAAGAATTGTCATTTTTTCTTTTCCCAGTAATTAGGAAAAATTACTAACACAGTCAATCATTCTCAAGCTGAGAAATGGGACAATATAAAAGCACAAAGAAATAACTGAATGTAGTGTGTGTGTGCTAGGAAAGTCTATTTTTTGCCAAGAGATTTTCTTTTATTATGTTGAAGTCGATAACAAGATCATGAAAAGCCGAGCTAATCTTCCTTACTGCTTTGAAACTGTATCTCTAGGTTACGTTTTCCTTTCTTGTGGGGAAGCTTTTCAGAGACTATGACTGTTTTATTCTGTTAGCTCATCTTTGAATGTTTGTCATTCCATAGCTGGAATAGCTTCTTCTATGAATTACACAGATTCATAGTAGTTACCCTAACAGCACTTTACAGAAATCTGTTAGAAAGATTAAAGAAGCAAGTGCCTTGTTCTTTCTTTATTCTAATACTTCCACATTAATGCAGTGACAGAGAAAGTTAATTAAAGATGAGGAATGGCAGTATATCACACATCTTTCTGCAATGAACAATTTATGGGACTAGATTTTCAGCTGATTTTAATTGTTCTAACTCTCCTGAATAACAAGATATGTTAATGTAGGTCAGCAGGACTCTAGGGACAAAATCTATCTTTCAAATTTTTATAGAATGTACAGTAATCACTGTCCATGAGAAAAGAATAAAATATGTGTACAAAGAATTATAACATTTGATATCAGTATTGAGGAGTAATAGAAAAACTCCTTCTCTGTTCTTTTCCATTTTCAGTGTAATGTGCTAAGAATATATTGAAGCATCCCAATTCCTTATATGTCTTAGGGTGCAGGGGAGAAAAAGCCACTGTAGAAACTAAAAATTTTAAGACCCAATTTTCACAGAAATCACATTTATTCTGAATCAAGATCTATTCATCAAATTTATTCTAAATCAAGATCTACACTATGCTTGGTATATTTCATAATTTACAGACAGTGACTTACTCTAAGCTGGACCCTGGAAGAAACAACTGCAATGTGTATGAGACAGGGAAAAAGGTTTTCAGTCATTTTAGATTATTTAATTTACTCTTAAACATAACCTGTCAAAGTTTGTCTTTTCTTTGGAGCTTGTTATTTTCAAAGTTTCCATCAGACACTAAGTAGGGTTTGTCAATCACTTCAACTCCTGGAAGAATCCAAACAAGACAAAAGAAATGGTTGAAGTCTTTAAAAAATAAACATACATGGCTTGAACTCTCAAAGCACATCTTGTGCTGTGGTGCAACAGGACTTGACTTTGCCCATCAGCATTCCTTCCAAAAGATTTGCCTACTGACATTTACATGGTGAGGTGGCATTTGCTTTTGGGATATGTATTTGCTGTCATGTATTCTTTGCAGTAACTCTTTTTCGACGACACATAAAGGTCATTTCAGTAGAGCAGGGTGCATTTGTAAACTTCTCAAGAAAGAGACTCTGGGCATGAAGCATCCACTGAATAGTAAGTATGCCTCTTGTCTGGAAACTGCAACTTCCAACCTCCCACTTCCCTTTTTATTATTTATTATAAACATAAAAAATAATGACGAAGAACAAAAAGCAAGATATTGAAACATCTATGACCTGATTCAATTGCCCCATATAGGTGTTCATTGCTTTATACATATCCCCAAGCATCCTTTCTGGCTCTAGCTGTTAGTCTAAAGGGCTATGGGTCCTGCACTACAGCTGTCAGCTTTTCTAGATGCTTCAGAGACCCTACAGCATTAAAAATGGCCCAAACTTTTTTATAGACAACTGCCTTGAATTGATTTGTTTATGCTTTTTAACTCTTAACATGAACTAGATGTATAAAATCATGTTGATCCCAATCAACTATATAATAAATGGTCAATTCAGAAAGTTAATAGCAGCACTTGCAGCCCAGAAAGCCAACTGTATCCTGGGCTGCATCAAAAGGAGCGTGACCAGCAGGTCAAAGGAGGTGATCCTGCCCCTCTACTCTGCTCTTGTGAGGCCTCACCTGCAGTATTGTGTTCAGTTCTGGTGTCCTCAACATAAAAAGGACATGGAGATGTTGCAACAAGTCCAGAGGAGGCCACAAGGATGATCAGGGGACTGAAGCACCTCCCATACGAAGACAGGCTGGGAAAGTTGGGACTGCTCAGCCTGGAGAAGAGAAGGCTGCGTGGAGACCTCATTGCAGCCTTCCAGTATCTGAAGGGGGCCTATAAGGATGGTTGGGAGGGACTCTTCATTAGGGACTATAGTGATAGGACAAGCGAGGTTTAGATTGGATCTAAGGAAGAAATTCTTTCCTGTTAGGGTGGTGAGATGCTGGAATGGGTTGCCGAGAGAGGTTGTGAATGCTGCATCCCTGGCAGTGTTCAAGGCCAGGTTGGATGAAGCCTTGGGTGACATGTTTTAGTGTGGGGTGTCCCTGCTTATGTCAGGGGGGTTGGAACAAGATGATCTTAAGGTCCCTTCCAACCCTAACTATTCTATGATTCTATGATTCTATGATCATTAGATTCCTGGGAAGCTATTCAGCTCTTCTAAAAGTATCAGCTTGCTTGTGAATTGCATCATGCTGTAAGCTCCACTGATTATATTGGCTGGGTTTTTAATGACTGTCATGAGAATCTAAATGCCTAACTTGCATGTAGATATCTGCATCTATTACCTAAATTTAGAATCTTGGCCTGAATCTCTACCAAGGAGTCTTTCTCTTTTCTTCTCTGTTCCTAGGTAATAGAATATCTTGAGCCATAGCAGCTGCTTGATTAAATTTACATTGCAATATGTCCTGTATAGAATTTGTCTTGCCAGGCTCATCTTGCAAGGGGGTTTGCCTACTGATGACTGGTGTGTGTAAAGCCCAAGATGAGAACTACAAAAGCAACACTAAATTTCTAATTTAGAACAGACCTAGAAAACCATAAAAATATTCCTGGCATACAGATAAAAATGACTAAAAAGCATGAATTATTTATGTAGTTCTGGCTTTGGTTGTATTTCTATAGAAGTAACAGACCAAATGCCAGCCAAGGACAGTTTTCTTGGTGCAGTTTCGCTTCACACATACCTGCAGGATGAACAGAAAGGACTGTAACCACAGCTCTTCTGGGATGTTAGTATCTCAGGTCATAAAGTCCCTGGAAGAGATGATGGAAATATTTCCTCTGATTAGTACAGTCCTGTACGTCTCGTATCAATAATACAAAGAACGTACAACTCTACTTCTCCAAAAGGTGCACATCTCTCTCTCAATCTTACAAACTTGTCCTTTATGAAACTCCAGATAAATCAGCATTGTTAGGCACTCAGAAAAAGAACCACTTATTAACAGAGTAATTCTAGAGAACTCATTTTTGTTGCCACCTGACCATGGAGAAATAGATTATGCCTTCATGAGCAAAGCTGAAATTAGCTTCTCATTGTGCTAGAAATCCATTCTTGCTCAGAGGAAGTATACAAAATATGGACTGCACAGAAATATTGTTTGATAAATAATTAGATAAATATTCTGTGCCATAATTGTCATCTCTCAGCTTCTACAGAGCAAAACTGAAGGGTATGAGATTTTGCATGCCAGTTCTTGCACATTCCTGGCACATTTGGGATGAGTTGCTTAAGATATTTTAAATATTCCAATATGTCTGTTTGAATAATGTAAGTGGGTTCTTTTTAGTTTTTTTTTTTTTTTTAGATGAAAGTCAATTAAGAGTGACCAGTAAAGTATCTGTTCTAGGAGGGCTTGTATGGATCAGGTAGCAGAAATCTGATTGCACTGTTTCCTCTGCTCTAGCTGGCTTGCTCACACATAAACTAAATTCTTTCTAATCTTTATTTTTTAGACTTTTTTACACTGTGTCTCAAGATGCAACAAAATTAACAGCAGGTACTTATCTGACATCAGAATATCTGCAGTTTTTCCTAAAATGTATAATTTTGGCAACATCAAAACTTTTGTAAACTACATTTAAGTTGAAGTCAAATTATTTAGCAGCTGATGAACACGAAAAAGGAAATGGGCAGAAAAAACAGGTAATGAATTTATAGCAATAACAGTTATTCATCTGGGGAATGAAACATAAAGAGACTGCATGACTGGGAGGGAGGGTCGTTTTAGAAAGCTTAAATGTGAAACCAATCCATTATTGGACCAAATTATTTTCAATCTGTTTTTTTTTTTTTAGTACTAATGAGTTCTGATAAGTCATTAGAAAAATAAAATTTGAAACCTCTCAACAACAACTTCTGCAAATTGTTTGTTACTGCTGCCTTAGAAACACCATTACAGATGCCCCAATCTTGCAGGATTGGTATCAGGATTTATTTTTTGTTTGTTTTTCTCCTTCTTTTCTGTCATGGAACCAGAAAGATAGAACCAGGAGCAATGTTTAAGCTAAAGCAAGTAATCAAAGATGCCAGAAAGTGCTTTTAGAAAGTGGATTAAATTTGCTGTAATATGTGAGCATACCCCAAATTTGTATTTAATATACCAAAAAATGTCAATCTTCTAAAATTAAGTCATTATGAAAAATAGGTTGTCTCTGATTTTCTTTTCCCTCCAAGGTGATGAAATGGTACCAGTTAGTAAAATGAATCTTCTCTACCTAGGCCCTAAGGACAGCATTATCTTCCCACACATCAAGGTATATATCATTAGAAGTCTCAGGAACAGCTATGTTATACCTTCCAAGCACATGCTCATGAGGTGAAGGGAATCGCTTCTCTAGAGAGCAGTTGCCATCCTCAGATGTGAACCTTCTGAAATTTTAGGTGTGAAATCTTTATGAAAAAATCCTTGCAATCTCTTGGCACAGCAGACAGAAGGAATGTTGTTTGCTGCTCTGCTCCTATCTGGTTTGTCTCCCACAGACTTGGCTGCCACAGTATCTCAATGTCAATTTACTGCAGATTAACCATAGCATGTAAAATATGTCTAGGTAAAGTCATGTAAAACTCTTGGTTGTGGATATAGGAGAAAGATGTGTGAGCCGCTCAATTACATCTATCAGCTGAGTAAGTATAGTGAGTGCAGTGAGTATAGGTGAATGCATTCAGTTTGAAATGTTACTGCTTTTAGCTGCTTTCCCCATACAGTTGGTGAGGAACACTAATCCTGTGAAGCATCGCCAAACCAGAATGCCTCATCTGCTCCAGTGAAAAGTCTGACACAGCTTATTTGTTCACATTTTACATGTTTCCCAACTGCTCTGCTGCAGTGATGGCCCCTGGCAAAAGTGAATGTACCCCTGGAAATATTCCAGTCATTGGCTGAAGTCACGCAGGACAACACCCAAGGAGCACTTGCCCTGTTAGTTCATATACTTCAGCTGAGAGATGGTACCTCATTACAATGGGACTGGAGCATCTCCCATATGAAGACAGGCTGGGAAAGTTGGGGCTGTTCAGCCTGGGGAAGAGAAGGCTGTGTGGAGACCTCATAGCAGCCTTCCGGTATCTGAAGGTGGCCTATAGGGATGCTGGGGAGGGACTCTTCATTAGGGACTGTAGTGACAGGACAAGGGGTAATGGGTTCAAACTTAAACAGGAGAGGTTTAGATTGGATCTAAGGAAGAAATTCTTTCCTGTGAGGGTGGTGAGATGCTGGAATGGGTTGCTCAGGGAGGTTGCGAGTGCTCCATCCCTGGCGGTTTTCAAGGCCAGGTTAGAAGAAGCCTTGGGTGGCACGGTTTAGTGTGGGGTATCCCTGCTTATGGCAGGGACGTTGGAACTAGATGATCTTAAGGTCCTTTCCAAATCTAACTATTCTATGATTCTAAGATTACTGTGAAGTGTGAAAACTAAGGCTGAATAAATATTTATGATGAATACTGTACAGAAATGCTTCTATAAAAGCATATCTTTGAAAAAAAAGCCTTCCTGTGTTTAATTGTTTCATGTTTTCAGTATTTTCACATTAAAAAAATCACAATGAACAAACACTTCTAATTTTAAGCTCCAATGAAATATAAACAGGTATCAATGTGATTTGCTCAAACCCCATGTGGTATGTAAGATCCAAATTGCACACATCAGGTACAACTGAGACCAATTTATACAAACTGTGGAAGCAGGCAAGACAGTTTAACAGAGACAGAAAGAAGAGCTACCCTTATCTATTAGTTGTTAATCTGTGCTACAAACATTTAGGTTTTGCTACAGAAAACCTTTCTCTGGGATTGGTGCTTATTTTCCTCAATAAGGTGAACATCTAATTGCAAAATGAGGATGTTGATTGTATTTGGAGGGGTGGGGGGATGGGAAGGAGGGGGGAATAAAAATAATAAAATCACAGAAAACTCCAGAACCTCTCTGGTCACAATGAGAGACTGCTCCTGAGTGAGCAAGATTGCCGTCAAGGTAATCAGCAGAAGGAAGAGAGAGAAATTAAAGAGAGGTGTGCTGAACTTCACATGAAGTGTAGAAGTTAACGTTCTTATACTATAGGGTATGCTGGGAATCAGACTGAAGTCTTCCTGAGCCCAAGAACAATGACTGATCAGCTAGACTGTACTTTGTTGTAAGTTCAGGGTTTCCTGTTACAGCATATGAAACTGCCCAGGGAGGCCAACAATGGCTGCAGCAGTTAATAAGGAGGTAAAACAACTTGAAGAGATCAGAAGTGTGGCAAGATATGAAATTTGGCTGATAATAGCAGGATTTTTGCCTTTGACCTCAGTAAGAGCAAGAATTATCCCAGATCCTGCCGGGTGCTTTACACTGTGCTTGCTGAGCTCTAGCATGCTTGTACCACAAAGAGATGAAGGAAAAATAAATTATGATGGTGGAATGTAATGGGTAAAGAAAGATGTGATGAAAGACTGTAATTTCAAAACTGGAAAAAGGGAGGTTTTATTATAGCTAATACTTTAATTACTTATTTAAAAATTATGCTGTTACATTAGTAAGGAGAGCTGGTCTCGCTGCTAAAATGACATGTACAATAGAATATTTCTGTTGAAAGAGACCTACAATAATAATTTAGTCCAACTGTCTGACCATTTCAGGGTAGATTTGTTTTTGTTTGGTTGTTTTGTTGTTTTTTTTTTTTTAAAGAATTTATGATTTCTGTTTGCTAAATCTTATGAATCTTGCATAGATTAATGCACATTGAGTAAAGCATGAGGCTACTCTAACAAGAAAAGCCCTGCATGCCCAAATGTATTATTAGCATTAAATTCCAGTTATTTATTGCAACAGCTCCATAAAATTATAGTCACTACTGCTCAAAAGAAGGTCTTAAAAAAAACCCCATAAACCAGACCTCCTATTTCTTGACTGCTGATTCTGGCATTTTGGTTTTTTTTCCCTGCTTTCATTTATAAGCAGGAGACATCTGTGGTTCCTGTTGTTCTGTCCTTGTTCTCACAATCCTTTTCTCTTGCTATAATAACTGTACAGAAAGACCCTTGCAGGTTTCATTGTGGAACAAATAGGAGGATTGAAAAAAGATATCTGTAAGACTCCATGCAAATCAGATCTGAAACACTAGCAAATGAGTCAGCATCCTTTCTTCCTCATCCTCTCCTCAGCATCCTCTTGAAAACCTTTGCTGGTTTTGTCTTTATTCTTTTGCTTTTTCCCACATGCACTTTTCAAAACTGTCTCAAAAAAACAACTGCACTTAGAGCTTGACAATGTGATTTCATATAATTCCAATCTTCTCCCCATCCCCCAAAATTTCCTAGATCCTTTCTTTGTTTCCTTCTTTATCATTCTTTCAGAGGTCTAGATTAAGCTGTAATTTTATTTACAGCTTATTATTTATTTACAGCTTATTACTTATTTTATTGTCTTTGTCACAAGGATCACAAGGGAGCATTTGCTATTATTTAATGTCAGCCAATTTGAATATGTCTTTTTGCCTTTAGAAGTTTCAATATTTACCACAGCTGCAACTGTTAATTCTTGGGAAATATGGCTGGATAAAGTAATTAGCACAAAAAGAAAATAGTAACAATATCAAGAAGGAAACTGAACACAATGAGTGAAATGGATTGCTGATCAGCTACTTCTGGAGGAATTTTTCAAGACCATTGCACAGCTAGTTGCAGACTTCACAAAGCTTTGAAGTAATTACTAGGAACCTGACATGAAGTAAGTAATTCTCTATGCAGTCTCGTGGAGATACAATCCTCCCCTTTCTCATACTAATTTCACTTCCACACAATATATATTTGTTTCTTCAGCAGACAAATTGATTTGTCTTTTTTAATAGCAAGTATGCAGACTTCTGAAGGCACATGAGAGAGTGGCATACTCAGATTTTGAAACATAGTCAAGATTTTGATAATTAGATTTTTGTCACACTTGGTAAACAGTTCCGGGTTCAATCAGTACAGGCTGTCTCCTTAAAAACAAATATGACCAACACATCAATGTTTTGGTATTCTAGAAAAACTGGCATTTTTTTACACTCCTGTGTATGACAGCCTGTGAAGGAAACATTTTTATTGGAAAATGCAGCATGTATTAGAAATGAGGACCCAGCTCTTATGGGAAGAAGACCAACTATATTACAAAGCTTACAATTGGGACAGAATTGCCAATTATTGTTTTCCCCATGGGCTTCAGTTGATTTTGGACTAAGATATGTTATATGCGTTTGTATTGCTGTCAAGGCTTGGAAATTAAATAAACAGCATATGCTAATAGAATGAACCTAAATCAACTCATACAAATAATATAAAACCTTGTATTTTGTTAATATGAATAAAAAGAGAGAGAAAAGTTATGGTTTTGTTGTTTGCCTTCCACAGCTCTTTAAAGTCAGACAGTCCCTAACAATTATGCCAGGTATTTGCTGATGCTGCATTCTCTTAATATTTAGGGATTGTTTTAAAAAATGTCTTTGCTTCTGATAATGAAAATTAAACCATTTTTAGCTCTCCTGGCTACAATGAAAAGCTTGAAAATGTGATTAGGGAGCACTTTGAAAAAAAATGTTGCAAAAAATATATATATGACTTGCTTCTTGTAGCAAAAGAAGGCAGGTGGGAGACAAGCTGGCAGTCCTGAACGCTGCAAGGTAAATACCAGGAAGGAGAAGACTGCTCTGGCCAGAGGGAGTAAAGGCAGAGAAACATGTGAACATTAACTGCAACTTAAAAGAAAATTTCTATTCATCAAAACATCAGTTTCCTGCAAAGACTTACATGGGAACTTTGCAAGTAGAAAAAAATGTGTTGCTTTGAAGAAGGAAGGTATGTGGGAACAATTACACTGCAAGGGAGGGTCCTGATGCTGAACACTGAGATGCCAGAGAATCCATGTCTATCTATGTTCCAGGCTGATGGTCCTAAGGCAAAACAAAATAATTCCAAATACTTCCTTTTCCCCCCTCTTGTTTTATCTCTGCATACTGAAGTCATTGCCACAAGTTTTTCCTTTTTTTTTTTTTTTTTTTTTTTTATTTTTAAAATTTTTTGTTTTT